>CAUZXS010003057.1:2500-85000 GCA_963585895.1 Sepioteuthis lessoniana | reverse complement strand
TTGTGTTTCATTTCTGAAAAACCTCGCAAAACGCAAATAAATGAAATATAATGCGTCAAAATCAATAAAGTGGCAATGGCAACACGAACACTGGAACCACAATAGAGCTACAAGAACTGAATAAAAGGAAAAGTATGAGAATAATAAAGAAAATAATCTTATTTGTCCCTCTTTTTCTTATAAAATCGATCTTTAGTTTTTGCTCGTTACTTTGGTCTGTTATTACGGCTGGCGTGTATATGAGCCGTGTTTTATGATATTTCACACGGAAAAATTTATAATTTTCAGGCAGGAGACAAATCACTCCTTAGTGTATATATATATTTTTTTAAGATATTGCCCGAAAATTTGTTTTGGAAACTGTCGCATGGATACATTCTTCTGTATATGGGCGTTTTTCAGTGTGTGTGTGTGTGTGTGTGTGTGTGAAATGAATGTAATGACAAAAAGTGAGTGAGTACTCAGGTCATATGTGGCTTTGAGGAAATAGATACTAAAATATTAAAATAGATTCTGATAGAAGTACGTAAAATATTAAAATTCTGTCATAAGTACGTAAAGTATTAAAATGAATTCTGCTATAAGTACGGAATCCTCTAAATTCAAACCAGTAAATCTCCTCAAAACAAAAAAAAAAAAATCCAATACGTGTCACTTGCTGCCAGTGCTTAGGGGTTGGTTGGTTGGTTGGTTGGTTGGTTTATTTCTTGAATGTATCAACCCATTTGGGGTCATTTATTGCCGTATTAAGTCGTTTTGATAGAAGTTTCAAACATTTCAGTTTAACATAAGCACATATTTTAAATGCCAGAAACAGTTCTATTTCAAACAATTCAATTTAGCATACCATTTTTTCTTACACACTTAAATGTCGAAACAGTTATATTTCAAACAATTCAGCTTACACATTAACAGAATGCTTACTTCTATTTGACCTATAGATATGACCCTATCAGTTGCTACAACTTCTGGACAGAGCGGATCGGAGAGCAATGTCAATAAAGGGGCCGTCTGCATTACCCAAAGCTCCTTCAGATTGTTTAGTTTTATATCCAGGACACTCGTTGGGGAAGTCTTTCCTCTCTGCATAGATGCAATTGATGTATTCAGCTAAGGATTTAGGTAAATACATATAAAAGAAAGTATATTAAATATATTTGCAAGAAATAGTTGTGCAAGTTTTTTTTTTTTCTAATTTATAAACTTCTGTTAATATCGTTACTTTAAAGAATCAAATTTATATGTTGGTCATGATCATCATAAAGGCATCTAAAAGCCATAACGCTTCAAACGCCTATCATAAGTGTCCCCAAAATTAGTGTTGACAACTTTTAATTGTTTTTAAGCAAATTAATTCGCTGTTGACCGTTGAAAGTATATTTACTTACTTTTGAGTCCCAATAACCAACGTCTTTCGACTTTGAATCGTTTATTTCAGTTTTATTTTCTTTAATGTTCGCCAAAAGAATATTTGCTTTAATAAGATTCGTAAGTATGTACATTTTTTTCATATTCTTTTTTGTACAATAACACAGAAACAAGGGAATTGTCTCTGTTGAGATATTCTGTACAAGGCTACTAAATCTATAATAAGTCTCATTTTTTCTACAGGAGGTGATATGCTAAAGAAACATTCTCATACGTTCTATACTTATTCTGCCTGTTTGTGTGCTCTAATTATTCAGCCTTTTTCGCAACAGTTCAAAAACAGATTGAAATTATGCAGAAAAAGAATAGTAAAAGTCTTACACGAAGCAACCAGCAAGAAATAAAGAAGTTATAGTATACACTCATTAAAGAAGTAATGAATGAAAAATAAGCAAACGCTTGTTAAACAATAAAAACGTAAAATAATCCAAGGAAAGAAGACTAACAATTAAAAAAAAAGAAAAGAAAAAGATTGCAAATTACAGCAAGCACAAAAAAGAGAAATCTTGAAAAATGTTTAAACAAGAAACTTAAAGATATCAAAAAGGGATATATATTTATTTAAAAAAGTACTAAAAAAGTAACAGAAACATTAATCCGTCTAATTGCTTTTGCCACATTTGCAAAGACATCTTCTTCCTTTAACTGGCAGTCATGTAGAAATTGAAAAGAAGTGAGAAGTTTTTTTTTGGTATGCTTTACAAGAAACAAAATAGGAGGTGAACCGTTCAGCGCATGTGATGAAATCATATCAACTGTTGAGGACTTTTTATCCTCCGATGGAAGAAGTATGTAAACAACAAAGAAGTTTATGTTGAAACATAAATCTTCTTTTGTCTCAGATCATGACGCACTCTTGGTCCGCCTATAAAATGTTTATTTGATCTGGTTTGGTTTTAGGGCATATTGATCATTATAGTGTATTTAATGCTAATCATGTTTACAGATATATATATATATTAGAGATATTTGTAAACATATTTGTCGATAACAATTTCGAACTAGCCTGAATTCATTTTATTTTTGCACACAGTTAAATCATTTCAAGATTTGCTATCAACTACGAATAATTACATTTACTATTAATCAGTTAAATGGTTTCAAGTATTGTTATGTATTACTAACAATTCAATTAAACATCACTTATTTGTTTACACAAATTAGATGATCAAACTAAAAACAGTTCAATTTGACCCATTGATTGAACCTGATCAAGTGCTACATCTTAAGACCATCCTGGACCTTGGAGCAATATCAATGACGGGTTATTCCACATTCCTTAAAGCTCCAGAATTATTGGAGCCTCATCACCAGATTTTTTAATATCATATCCAGTATACTCATTGGGAGTGGGGTTTACTCTGCAGGGTTGTTAAACTTTTTTGCAGAATCACTTATGTATATTGTATTCAATGCTAGTGTTTTTTCTTCCACATCCTTTCCCCCTAAACTTTTTTTCTTTTTTTACGCATAAAGCTTTGTGAATCTACATCAGGTTTGTTTCAGTGTCCCAAGTTTCTTGGTGCATTTCTGGTTCATTTTATGAAAGGTCATTGTTTAATTCCTGGGTTCAATCCCAGGTCGCTTCATTCCAAAGATTAAAAAATGGTACTTGATGCCTCCTTGCTTAACTATCAGCAATATAAGGTACGTATCAAGGGTAGAGTTGATCAATCAGGGAAAGGGGTAGCACCCTCCACCATATCTCGGTGTAGTAGCTATTGAATATGGAGCCTTCCGGTCGCCCTCGACTACGCTTTTATCTATTCTAGTTTTTCGTAGTTTCCTTGTTATTCTAAATTATTCATTCATAACTTTTTTGGCATGTGTTTGATCATCTTCTCTGTATGATTCCTAAGCATTCCTCTGCTCCCTCCAAATGTAGTTCTGTTGCTTCTCCTCTTCCTGAAATCATTAATAGCATTGCTTATTTCTCCATTCCAAATTCCAGTTCTTTGTTTAATGGCATAGACCAGAGATTCTATAGTATAGAAATTTAATTTTTTTTTACTCTTTTAGTTAGGCTTAGAATACACTGACAGTATCTCCTGCTGACGGTAACAATACCCTCCCCTGAAATGAGTGTGCTGGGTGTTTAGTTAAATGCATGTGATTGTGAGAATCCAGTTTTTGAGATCTGGGGATTGTGCAGTATCATTTCATTGATATTAGTCCGAAGTCCTCATTGATCCATAGAGATAGCACCTGTTAGTTTATAAACTAGGGATCAAACAAATGTTTTATAACTAATCAGATTTGATTGGATCCAGTGAAAAAAAAGTGTAAAGAAACAAATAGAAAATAATTTGAATATAAAATGAACGCGATTCTCTAAACTCTCGGTTGGTTGGTTGGTTGGTTGGTTGGTTGGTTGGTTGGTTTCTTTTACGGCGTAACAACCGATTCCGGTAAATTTAACGCCGGAGTAAATTTCATCAGTTGAGCTTAAAATAAGTTTGGTTTTGTGTTACACAAAGTTAAATGTTAAGATAGTTCAGCTAAATGTCAAAACAGTTCTATTTCAAACAATTTAAATACACAGTTTCAATGTCAGTAACAGTCCTATTTCAAACAATTCAATTTAGATTAAGTATGCAGTTTCAATGTGAAAAAGTTCTATTTCAAACAATTCAGTTTAGCGTGAATACATAGTTAATTTCAATTTGACCCATGGGTAGGACCCTACTAGGTACTACCACTCCGGGCCAGAGAGGATTTCGGAGCAATGACTATGAAGGGGTATTCCGCATTTCCCAAAGCTCGAGCATTACTGGAACCTCGCCATCAGATTGTTTAGTACCATAACCAGGACACTTGTTGGAGGGGGTTTTACCCCTCGGTAGAGAAGCAGTCAATGTATTCTACAGTCCCAACCGATTGAGCAACTGAATCGTTCGGCTTTATATAATTCGGAACGAATTGACATGCCATCAAAATAAATATTTTTCTCAAGAGATTTCTCAGTTTAAGGTTAAGGTATTGGCAGTTTCAAGCTTTTTGTTTTATTTTATTATTAACTTAAGGTGAGCTGGCAAAAATCCATCTGCCATGGGACTCTTTGTTGATTCCTTCTTTACTAATATCACACCCTTTTTCTGATTTTGATAGGGGTGGTCGGTCAGTTGTACAGATTCTCTTTAAATTCACGATCATCACTCAATAGTTTTGATAAATTATTAGTACTATTCTTATTATCCTTTCATTCAACGTGTTTTTCCTTGACTAATCTTTTCTTTAGCATGATCCTTGACACATTATAAGATATCAATTGATTTTGTATGTTCTCTCCAAACCTTGACGGCACGTAAAGGAAACAAGACAAAATAATAAGCGCCAAGCAGATTTATTTAACATATCTGCCACTCAAGTCTAATGGTAGTCTCACAGAGAGTTGCTTCTCGCTACTAACGTAAATGGGGAGAAGAGGAGGCTTTAAGTCAAGCAGAATTATTCGAGATGGAAAATTTATGCTCGGTTGAGTATTTCAGAGCGGCGTAGGTTTTCGCCTCAACTATTGACAACACTTAACGCTGACCCAAACGCGCACACTGGACTTGCTGAAGCGATCTCAAGTAAAGGTAAAGTGGTCATTCAGGTCAATAAGATTGACATTGTCCAATCCCTTTGACATACTTTGACCAGCTACGGCATGTTCTACAAGAAAGTCACATATGAAAATGTTCCCTACTGGGTATATATATATATGTGTGTGTGTGTGTGTGTGTGTGTGTGAGCTTGTGTACATATCTGCTTTTCTGTGATATGTGTAATTGTGTTGGTATTTATATGTGTTTATATATTTGTTTGAGTGTTTTTTTATGCATATGTCTCTATCTATGCATCAGTATCGGCACGTGTCGATACGGAAAGTAGCCTGAAAGACCCGCCGGAAGCGAGAGATGATAAGAGACGGGTGGCACGAGAGGGTCAAGGAAATCCTTACTCGGAACATGTCATGGTTATAATGATGAAGAATCAGTGCATACAACTGCATTCTTACGTATGTTGTTGTAAATGTATGCGTGTGTATTCATATGCATGAGTTCATTGGAATTTATGGGTATATATATACATATATACAAACCTCTCCACTCGGGCAGGATATGATACAAAGTCAGTCCGTAAGTAGAGTTTAACAGGTTTGAATTCAGAGTTTTCCTTCTCCTAGACTAGTTGCCTCACCAAGGCTCAAGAAACCAGTCTGCCCTACTATTTATCAATAGCAGGAGGGAGAATAATTGGATTCATACCTTTCCCAAAGGTAGTAGTGCTATGTGAAATGCAATCAATCTCGTCCAGGATTTGAACTCGTGTCGCCGTGTCCATTTCCTACGTCGATCACCGTTACACCACGAGCACCGCCCAAAATGTATGGTTGTATATGTGTGAGCTACTTTGTGGACGTGTGCGTGCATGTATGCATATGTATGGTGGAATGTATACGTACGTATTCGAGTATGTATGTGTATTTTCAAACGTGCATGTGAACGTATGTCTACATATACATAGTCGTGAACAGAGTGTTCATGCGGGTAAGTCGATGTGGGGGGGGGGCATCTGTGTGATATGGGTAAATTAGTCTCAAGAGTGAGAATTTGCGACAATCAGATTAGGAAACACACACACACACACACACACACACACACACACACACACACACATATATATATATATATATATATATATATATAAATATATATATATAAGCACTGCTCGTGCAGAGGGGTTGGTAACGGAGGTCTTTGTGGTGTAATGGTTTCGGTCCTTTTTATGAAAACGCAGATCCGTGTGCAAATCCGGTATGAGACTGCTTACATTTCACGTGGCGATTATAAAATTGGATGAAATAGAGTAGAGTAGACCGTGTACTTTAACCTTGCTTTAGCAACTGGTCTACTGGAAGAAAAACCCTGAATTCAAAGTTCTGGTAAAAAAAAAATAGGAAGGCCTGCTTTATATGTTTGTATATGAGTGTGTAAATCAATATTTGATTGAACATAAAAGACATTTTTTTATCTACATATTTTTTATTAATCCTTTCGAATTACCGTATTGATCTTATGATATTCGGCGGGAATTGGTTGATAAACCTTCAATAATTAGTCATTTCTCAACTACATTCTGCTCAAGTTTGGGCCATTATCAGGGGAGGATGTATTACAAAAGGGATGCAACTTATTATGTACATTACTTCTTTGTAAGAATGAGCGTTTGTACTGTTGTATGAGTAGCGTTTACTTTTCGAATCTGTTTCTGTAAGTCGTGTCAGTAGCTAAAAACATTTCAGTACATTAACAATGGTTTCATAATTAATTGTATTAAGCTTGGGTTGTATGTTCCTAATATGTAGTGCCTCGAGAATCTCTAGTTTTGCTTGTTATTTTAAAGTTCTATTATTGTATTTTCGGTAAGAATTTTCCGAAATTATTTTGTTGGGCATGAATGTTTTTTTAAATGCTGTGCTATAGAGCTTGTATCAGACAGGTGCATTGTAAGTCTCCTTGATTGGGTAGTTGAGTTTAAACCGACATATAAATTATTTTCAGATATACAATCTCCAAAAGAACATTTGAATTTATATATAACGCTGTTTTTTTTGCAAAACTCAAATTGAGGAAGAGGGATTATTTTCAATGAATAAGTTGGAGGTTTTAAATGTATTATAGTATATAATAAGTTTTATTCTTCATCAGGATCAGTGGGGAGTATGCTTCTATGAATCAAAGTTTTTAATATTTCTTTTTTTTATTATATATATATATATATATATATATATATATATATACGTACTGCGGGTCGTGATATTTTGTCTTGTTACTGGAACTCTAGCCACTAATTTAGACAATAAAAGAACATATAATGAATCTTTTAAAAAATCGAAGGAATATGAAGGAAGAATCTACAAGGAGAAGACAAAACGTTGGAAGGAGAAGTAACTAAATAGGTAATGAATACAAGGACTCGTAATCTACCACAGCTGATATGTTTCCATCAAACACACACACACATACATGTATATATATGTATATATATATATATATATATGAAGTTTGACGACCATAGTTGAAGGCAACCCGATGGTTCCCTTTTCAGTAGTGACTATACCGAGGCGTAAGAGAGGGCACTACTCTTTTATTCTACTGCTCTACTGACCCTTGATCTGTACTTGATAATTCTGACTGGTAAGCAAGGAGACATCAAAGATTATTTTTGAGTCTTCAATATATCTCAATCTGGGATTTAACCCCGATCTTCCGGGCCACTAGTGAGCAATCTAACAATCATGTCAATAAGTGTATATATATATATATATACACTGAGAGAGAGAGAGAGAGAGAGAGAGAGAGAGAGAGAGAGAGAGAGAGAGAGTGATTATGATTTTCAGTTTATTTCCTTAAAATATATTATAGCTAGTATTTAAAAATTGGTAACATTTCTCTGGGAATTCCTTTATGATATAAGGTTTTAAACGGTCTACCTGTTCATCTTCCCGATCAACATAATACTGAAATCTTTCCAAGATGTTGTCCGTAATATATTTTCATAAACATACTCCCGTAGAAATACTGACATACTTTAATCACGTGGAAGATTCTAAGAATATTTGACAGGGATGGTGAAGATCGGGAGACTGCTTGAAATTATATAGCAATGGTACACCTATCAGGATGTTAACATTTTGTGACATGGAGCTTAGCTTACGAACCACCAATTCCCCTCCCCACCTTTCTCTTTTCCGAACATAATAATCAAAATATAGCTTTATATCAAGTAAATATCTGTGCAACATTGTTTGAATAACGGCTTTTCACCTCATAGATATTTTGAACTGGTTTTGAAACGTTTCTTCTATCTCGAGTGATTGTATTTATTGATAGTGAAATGCTATTTAAAGCACAATTTCCCAAGTTAAAATCATTAGTATTTATAGAGAGTGTCATCGTTTTTATTATAATGTCGTCAAATGACTGAAATCTTTATCTGCAGTCAGTCAATACTCCATAGAATACAGAAAATTTTCTTTTGGTCTTTCATCATCATCGTCATTATCATCATCATGTCGCACTATCAGCGTAGATATCGTCCATTGATTCCGGCAAGTCCTCATGGCTACATCCCGCACAAAGCTGATGTATGTAGGTTCGAGCTGGTCGTCCTACTTTGCTCGGCCATGTGAAGGGGTTCACAAGAGCACATCACTTATGAGCTCGTCCCTACCTCCTCAGCATTGTTCCGCTTGTCTGGTTCGACTATTTTTGAGAGTTTTCGTAACGGGTGCTAGGTAGCCGTACAACTGCTGCTTTATGGGGTGCTGTCTCTAGGATTTGTTCAATATTGCTCGCAGCATTCTTGTGTAGTTGCTGTCAAGCTTTTTCTCCATACGTTTAGTTAGCGTCAATGCCGTGCTTCCATATAGCAGTATCGACACGACGGCTGCTTGAAAGAATTGCGCTTTGGTCTTTAATATATACTAAATATCTCAAGTACTGTACAGATTTGTTTTAGTATATTAATGGATGTGCATTTAGATTGCACTTTGATCAGAATAACATATTTATTATATTATTCTTCATCAGAATCTTGTGGTTGCATGACTAACTTAAGGATTTTTATCTTAATGGCAGAAGCATTATTATAAAACCAGGAAGTTTGATACAATATATAAAACGTGTTTATATTTTTAGACGAATGTTATTGATAACGACTGGATTAGATATCTC
Organism: Sepioteuthis lessoniana; assembly: GCA_963585895.1. Taxonomy (NCBI): domain Eukaryota; kingdom Metazoa; phylum Mollusca; class Cephalopoda; order Myopsida; family Loliginidae; genus Sepioteuthis; species Sepioteuthis lessoniana. Next base: position 75,851 of record CAUZXS010003057.1, on the reverse strand, counting down.
AACTACTTTTGATGTAAGATAATTATCCTATTATGTTTATTTAAATGAATGCGACTGAATGCAAGTGTGTGTATAGATTATGTTATGATTAATAGCTATTTCATATTGTTTGCAATTTGGATGAATACGGTTGCAATAAAATTATTGATTATGTTACTATTTTTGTCGTTGCGAATATATTAGTTATTTCCTTTTAATTTATTTGAGTTGAGTTTTCATTGTTTTACGACATAATTACGTCATCCAAATAAAATACATTGTGATGACACTAAGGTTTTGTAAAAACAAAAGAAAGGGGGAATACAGCAGTATTCTCATTATGAGATTAAAACAATTAGATTTTTATTATATGAAAATGGCTATGACGTTTAAATGAGAACTATTTTGGACCTGAAATTTTTCTCTGCAAAACGGTAAATAAAGTTTGATTTTTTCCGTCAGTTTAATAGTGTCGGAAAAATATTCTATTTTTCCATCCTAAGTTAAATTGAGAATTGCAATATGAAATTATGTAACGTAATGGCCATGGGATTTCGGTTCATGCCTTTGAGTTTAGTTAGGCTGAGAACCTTTCGGCTCAGCACATGAGTTAGTTAGGTGCAACATTGAGGGAGGTGTAAATGCGGGCGCGCGCGGGCAGTTGGAGGTGTCACTCAGATGTCACAATAGTCAAAGACGAAACGGGTGACGGAGTGCGAGTGACGTCACGCACCGGAAGCGCGCAGAGATTTGTGGAGAATTGAAAGAAAGTTTGGGAGTTGAATACTAGACGCAAAATGAGGAGGATCGACTTTTGCAGCTCGCAGACGCGAGGCGAAATTGCCCCATATGGGGGCCGCTCAAGATGGGAGCCAAATGAATAAGACAGCATAGAAGATTGTGTCTCTCCTCCTTATGTTGAAACCTTTAACTCAAAGTTAATAAAAAGGTTTCGTACCCGAACAAGAAGTTGTTACGTGTTTTCGAATTTCGAGATTCCTATGTTCTTTATATGTTCTATCGTTATGAACATTATATGTCTATTTCGCACATGGCGTTCATTGTGGCTATTGTACAGTTACTTCAAAAAGTTTTTTTTTAATATTCATTTCATCATTCCGAAAAAAAGTGTCCATGTTTTTGTTTTTGCTATTTTTCATTTTGTATTCATTGATTTCCATTTTCTTCTTATTCTAAAATTATTTAGTTAACGAGAAAACCGTTGGTTTTATTTATATTGTAAGTGTAATATGTTTTCTGTTTTTGACTCAATGATATATCATCTTCATTTCTAAATGGAGGTGCCCGTGGTGTAATGGTTATCGTCGCAGGATATGGACACGGCGACACGAGTTCAAATCCTGGACCTGACTGATTGCATTTCACATAGCACTAATACCTTTGGGAAAGGTATGAATCCAATTATTATCCCTCCAGCTATGGGTAAATAGTAGGGCAGACTAGGTTCTTCAACCTTGGTGAGGCAACTAGTCTAGGAGAAGGACAATTCTAAATTCAAACCTGTTAAAATCTGCTTAAAAATTGACCTTGTGTCATATCCTGCCCGAGCGGAGGGGTTGGTAAATATGATCTTCATTTCTAAAATATACTGTACGTTTTAATGAAACGTACAGTATATTTTAGAAATGAAGGTGATATATCATTGAGTCAAAAACAGAAATAATATATATAATAATAATATTATTATTATTATAATATATATAATATATATAATAATGGTTAAAAAAATTAAAAGTGTGTTTAAGATCTAATATGTAGGAGAAACATGCTTGTACTTTTTTCCAAACCACTATAATCAAACCCATAAACTGAAAATTTTCCCAAATTTTGTAAGAATCTGTAGTCATTTCCGAAAAAAAATCATATAAAACAACGTCCCTGGTTCTATCAGATTTGACACTACTTGGCTGATATTATGTTCAAAATAGATAACAGATGAAAAATAGCCAATATTTTTTTAACAAAAACTGCAACATTTTTTACTCAATTCTACCACATTATGAATAAGCTTTCTTCTGTTTTTTTTTTTTACTTTTTTCTTTTTTTTTCTTTTCATTTAAATACTCCATGATAGTCAATGTCTTTGATGGAACTTAATAAATGCCCCCTCCCACCTTTTCCTTTCATTTCCTTTTACCCTTTCATTTCCTTTTTCTCTCAGAAATTATTGAAGCATGTACTTATTTACAGGAAGTGATTTTAGACTGGATGTCATAACTTCATTTTGTTAAAAATTTTATCTATCTATATGGATATTTACCAACCCCTCTGCTTGGGAAGGATATGACACAAAGTCAATCTTTTGAGCGGAGTTTAACAGCTTTGAATTCAGAGTTTTCCTTCTCTTTGACTAATTTCCTCACCAAGGCAGAAGAACCCAGTCTGCCCTACTACTTACCCATAGCTGGAGGGAGAATAATTGGATTCATATCTTTCCCAAGAGCATTAGTGCTAAATGAAATTCAATCAGTTTCGTCCAGGATTTGAACTCGTGCGTCCGTATCCATTTCCTACGACGATAACCATTACACCACGGGAACCACCCAAAATTTATTGGTGTATATGTGTGTGCTACTTTATAAACGTGTACCTCCATGTATCCATTTATATGTATCGTGCAAGCAAATTACAAATCGTGAAGACTAAATAGTTTATTGAATATTTCACTGAAAGTTATTAAACTGTCTCCAAATTTAAAAGAAAACCTATACATAAACAAATACAAACTTCTTGTGAAAACAAAGGAAGAATAGGCATATATACATCTATAGCTGTTCTGCATGATCATTTGCCAAGTACGAAAATATAAAGAAATGAGCATAAATGTGATATTGGACATTGTTCATCACGATTTCTTTTTTTATGTATTAAACTTAATTCGAAACAGACATGTGCAGAGATTTAGCAAAATATATTATACAATGCTGCAGCTTATACGACTAGACTACTATGTTCTTTATATGTTCTATCGTTATGAACATTATATGTCTATTTCGCACATGGCGTTCATTGTGGCTATTGTACAGTTACTTCAAAAAGTTTTTTTTTAATATTCCTTTCATCATTCCGAAAAAAAGTGTCCATGTTTTTGTTTTTGCTATTTTTCATTTTGTATTCACTGATTTCCATTTTCTTCTTATTCTAAAATTATTTAGTTAACGAGAAAACCGTTGGTTTTATTTATATTGTAAGTGTAATATGTTTTCTGTTTTTGACTCAATGATATATATAGACGTCTATAATAAATCTACACGTGTCTGTGCAATTTTTATTTGCACAAAGGCACCATTATATTACCCGTATTTCTAAGCCCACCCAGCTCCAGTTAGTTTTGACATATTTCATGAAGTAAAGTTACATATCTGGAGTAAAATTTGAGGACGATGGGATTATTTTTTTAAAAATTTCTACGGAGTTTTATACTACAAAAATTGAAAGGCTTAAAAATTGTTTCACCTGGTAGAAAACACGCTGGAATTTGTGCGTTGAATAACAAGGGAACTATTCTGAAAATTAAATAGCATTTCTGTCGTACTTGCTTTCTTTTTGGCAAATAGAGTTAATCAGAAGAGAAGTTTCAGATGTGCTTCAACCAATGGAAAAATCACAGGAATAAGTATGATTAATCCGAAGAACACCATTTTGATGAAAGCTGTTATTAAATTCATCGATCATTTCTGTTTTGTTAAATATATTTTTCACAATATTTTCTGAACACAACTTCATTGTATCTGTTTACGCAAATAACTTCGGCCGTAAATCATAATTTGAATCACGAAGGAAGTGCACTTTTTTTTATTTGTATTTCTGTAGCTTTTAAGATTCATGAAAAAACTTTTACACAGCGGTACCCAATTAGATTAATAAAAAATGACCTCAAATAACACCAAAATAAAAAAATAATGATATCATAAACATAAGGAAATAATTCATAAATAGGAGCCAAGTGTTAGTTCCATAAAAAAATGTAAACCGGTAAGACCAAATAGCCAACGGTATAAACAAAAGGGTAATGGGACCTATCTTATCTTCTGAAATGTGAAGCGACTGTTCTCTTGGGTCCGAGAGCATAATCACTGACAACATAATAGTATTTGCCAAAAGCATCACTAACGAGAGAGATTTTTGTTTCAAATTTAAATCAACTTTACTAAAGAAGTTACCAAAGTCCAATGTAATCATTAACATTGTTAAATATTACTATTAACTGTATAATATTTCTATTTAAAAAAAAATCTTTCAGTTACTATAGTCAGTTTTCGATCAATATATTGTACATCAAATATTTTCCTTTTTTAATTAACTTGATGCTCGAATTAACATTTTTTTTGTTGACTTCGACATTACACGAAATATACAATCTTTTTTATAACAAACCCTCCCTTCTCCAAGTAACTGATGACCACGTTAATTATTTATATAGTATCAGTATTGCGGGCATATATATATATATATATATATATATATATATATATATATATATATATATATAATATTTAAGGGAAAAGGATATAACTAAAATGGTAATACATTATAACTCATATGAAATAAATACTTCAAGGGAGGTATCATGATGAAAATAAGAGAAAGTAAAATAACAGATATACTGATATGGACAGACTGATATATATATATATATATATATATATATATATATATATATATATATATATAGAGAGAGAGAGAGAGAGAGAGAGAGAGAGAGAGAGAGATAAAGAGAGAGAGGCAGACAGACAGACAGAGAAAGAGAGATGCATACATTGATACGTACATACTTGCATTCATAATATTTATTAGATTGTGTGGAAAAGTAGAAAACTAAGTCATTACAATGATAGAGATAATATGAAAACGTCTGAAAATTGAACATTTTAATCATAAATTGGAATCTGCGTATTTATTTATCAGTAAAAAATATATTTCTGTGTTATCATGAAATACGTAAATAACTGCAAACAAAGTCGCATTTTTGGTTTCCAGTTAAAAGAAATGTAGTGTTCACCCCCCAAAAAAACTTTCCTTGAAAGACCAGTTTCAATTCTTTTTTGTTTCTAAAAATTCTTGTATTAATAATATGTTCTTGTTATCGAAATAAATTGATATCTTTAGTTAATAGATCTGATGAGTATGGTAGATGCTTAAAAATTATAAATCCGAACACTTTTATCTTTTTATGACTGTTTTGCGGAGGGTACAGTTAGGTATTTTAATTTGTATCTCATAATTTATATAACTTTCGGCAATGAATGCCTGAACATGTCAAACTAATTGTCGAACTGTCGAACTAATTTGGAACTAATTAGTTCGAACTAATTAGTTTCGAACTAATTAGTTCGAACTGTCGAACTAATTGTCGAACTAATTTCTGTACCCACGCGTATATATATATATATATATAAGTGTGTGTATCTTACGATCACTGAAGGGTCTTAGCAAAGATACGTTTAAGTAAAGGCACCTACCCAAAGAGATATAAGCAATAGATATATGATAACCAAAATAAACAAATTCCATACACTTCATTAGATATCTAAAAAAGCTATTCTGAATAACGAATATGAAAACTATATCATTGCCCACTGAGAAGCACCATTGTGATTCCAGCCATACTAAGAGCTAAATATAGAGTTTCATAGGAGCTACAAGTAGTTAGGAAAAACAGGGTAAAAAGCATTCTTATTCCATAAAATAAACCCATCGTATGTCAACGTTCTGAAACTTAAGAAAGTCTTAAAAGTACTAACCGACACATACCAAAAAGAATAATAAAAACACATTCAAGGCCAAATCGATGAAATTAGAAATCTAGTAAAGTATAGACAATCATTAATACCGTGGCACAGAGTAAATGAGGTGAGCAAAAGTAAAAATTACCAGTCATGAAGAAAAGCAATTAAAGTGGAAAGACAATTTCAAGAATCTGCTCAGAGACCCTCCGGAAATATCAGTCCAATCTATTCCTAAAAGATTGATGGCGCACAAGTTATCAAACAGTTTACGGTGGAACAGCTTATCGTTGTATAGAAAAAGTAATACAAGTAAAGCTGTAAGTAATGTAAGTAAAGTTGGCGACCGTAGTCGAGGGCAACTTTAAGGCTCTCTTTTCAATAGCTGCTGCACCGAGATGTAGTGGGGGGCTACGCTTTTCCTAGTATTGCTCCACTTTGCACTTGATACGTACCTATTATTGCTGAGCGTTAAGCAAGGAGGTATCAAGAACCGTTTTTAAAGTCTTTGGTATGACGCGACCTAGGATTGAACCCAGGTGTCCCGGGTCATTGGGGAACACTCTATCCACTAGACCAAAGAACCGGTAACCCAAAATTTTGGAGGACAAGATAATTTGATCGTATCATTCTTAATTATGCAACATAGTTTAGAAATAAAACACAATAGAGGAATAGACAAAAGGTTTCACTTTTCTTTTCCTGAGAAAAGTGATTTTTAAATCACTAAGAATTACAAACACAAATCTCTAACTTGTATACCTTTTAAGGCTTATAAGGAACTGATTTTAAATCATATCTAACACGAAATAGAGAAAATTCTTACGATAAATCAGAACAGCTTTCGAATCATGGAAAAAGAACGGTTAAAAATCTCGAGTCATAATATCTGTTCGTAGATGATTCCGGAGCAATTGAATCCATACATAGCAGAAATATGGAGCAAATGATACTGGCATATTGTCTTCTAATGAAACTGTTTCGGCTATAATGATGCTTTACAAAACTCGAAAGCAATTTTTCACTCAGCTGATGGAGATACCGACGACAAGGGAATTGAAGGAGATTTTTTAGCACTATATTTGTTTATACTCTGTCTGGACACTGTAATTCGAAATTCCGTAGATCTAATAAAATAAAATAATTTCACATGAAAATACAAGAAGCATAAGATATCCGGTAGAAGCTAACACAAACACAGACTATATAATTGATGTACTGCTTCTCATAAATTCACCAGCCCAAGACGAATTTCTATTGCATGGCATATAGCAAATAGCTGAGACATTTGCATGTACGTAAATACATATAAAACACTGAGCATGTTTTTTCAATTAAAAAAGGAGCCATCTCCAGTTAAAGTGTCAAACCAGTAAAATTCGTTGATTAATTCACATACCTCAAAAGCAAAATCTCTTCCACTGAAAGTGATGTCAACATACATATAGTCAAAGCATAGAAACATATTGACAGATTATTGATCATATGGAAATTTGATATATCTGATAAAGATTTCTTCCCAGCTGTAGCTGTGTCCATACTACTATACAAATGCACCACATGGACCCTAACAAAACACATGAAGTATCAAGCTATTTGGGAACTATACGAGAATGTAGCCAGCTGTTTTGAAGACATGCTGGAAGCTGGACCCAACAAAAGAGCAGCTGAACGGCCACGAGCATCGCATCTCAAAAGCTATTAAAATAAGACAAAGAAGGTATGCACGGGACTGCTGGAGAAGCAAGAACAAACGCATATATGAAATTCTTTTACGGACTTCTGTTCATGGAAATGCCAGCGTGGGTCGACCAGCAAAGGCTTACATTAGCTCTGAGTGGATACAAGTAGCCAAGAAGACCTGCCATGAGTGATAGAGAAAGGGATATATGGGGAGAGAGAGAGAAAGAAAGAAAGAAAGAAAGGGGAAGACATAGAGAGAGTCAGGGAACTTTGTCAGCTCAACGTGACTTAATGATATATATATATATGTGTGTGTGTGTGTGTGTGTGTGTGTAGTAAGTTGGACGACCGTATTCGATGACGACAAGAAAGTTCCCTTTTCCATAGCAAATTTACCGAGGAGTAGGAGAAGGTGCTACTCCTTTTCCTGGATTGTTCCATTTACCCTTGATCCGTACCTTATAATCCTGAGTTTTAAATAAGGAGACATCAAATACCATTCTTTGAGTCTTTTGTTTGATTCGAAATGTGATTGAACCCGGTTTCTTGAACCATTGGCGAATACTCTATCCAATGGACCGATGCCATAATATAACATAACATAAGAAGATAAATGCAAAAAAGAAATTATACATGTGAAAGTGCTCGATGCCACTACACTAAGCAGGTATACAACCCAGAAAAAAATCAAATGAAGAACAGAAGTCTGTGTTTTTAAATTTCATGTCATATACAAAATCCCCGGACAGAAAAGTGAGAAAAGTGGCCAGACAATCTATTCTATATTGTGGTTTAAACGCACGTCTACTTCAATGTTAATACGTGATTTTACACCACGTAAAATTTAACTTGACTGATTTCGATCTTTCATAATTTTATGTTTTCCAGTGTGATAGAAAGATAAATGATATGTTAGTAGGTATGTCTTATGGATGCCGATCGCAAATTTTTTTCCTCTGTATTTTTGTCTTGCTTTCAATTGGTTCTTTTTTTGTCATTTTTGTAGTCAAAATGCCAAAAAATCAGTCACGAATAATAAGAAACAGAAGTAGAAAAGAAACACTTTTCTTTTAGAGGCCATAAAATAAGCGAATTGATACTGTCCCGCTTCCAAGTATCCTGACAACTCGGTCGGATTGCGTGTCTCCTATTTTTCTCTCCTTTTTCCCCGACTAATGATTCTCAAACTTCTTCCATTTATCTTACTTTGCAAAGAGAACCATTTTCTTATCAGCGAGGACAATAATGGGATTTCACTGATTGCGCCATTCAGACCGCGTCTTGTAGATTGCCGAGCGCCTGCAGAAAGGAAAGAAGGGACAGGTAAAGTAACAATATAAAACAAACAAACGTAAATTAGTAAATAAATAAAAAGAAGAAAAAAGAAGAAAATAATTTCTTGTTTATCCCTACTTTTTTTTTCTTTTCACGGGGAAGACGTTTAGGTTCTCTTTTTCTTTTGGACTGATCAATCACTGAAAGGGACTTACTTAACTGACTAGCTGCCACTTTATCTCTTGATTCCATTTGTCTTTCTTTGGCGAACTTGTTTTATTACTGGCTGGTAACTATTTTATACTCTCTTTCTTGCAACCGATTTTGTTTTATGCTTAATCTACGTTTCCTTGTGTTTCTTCTTTTTATTTTTTTTGGATGCTACTCGTATTCTCGTCCAAAACCTTATATTATCAACTGATTTCACCACTTTTTTAAAGCATCAAACAAAACGTCATTTCTTCATTTTTTTTTCCTTTCAGTATGTTTAATATTTTTTGTCTTCGTTTCCTTATCCTCTAGACGTTTATTTATTTTTTTGGTTGATTTTGTTTCTTTTCTCTTTGTTCATTTTCGTCTTTCAAATATCCATTCTCTACTCACGTCTTTGACTTTATGATTTAATTTTGTTTAACTAAGCTGAACAGAATACTGCACACAGTCACACGAGGTGAATTGGTGCTTAAAAAGATGATGTACATACGAGGAAAATAACAACCGTGGGAGACTTTTCTATTCTGATATAGAAAATGATACATTGATTGATTCTAATGACATGCCAAATAGTATTGGGTTTATAGATTCTTAGAGTCTAGTGAATTGCATTCGATTTACATTCAAATTCAAATCTCTAGATTTTACCATCACAGGATGCTTTCTTAGAAAATCTATCTAATTTTCAAAATCTGAAATGTTTGCTATTTTTATATGTCGTTTCATTCCTTTTCTCATTTTCTTTTTTGTTTTGCAAATGACTTTTTTTTATGTTTCTGTTTTCCATGTTTTCTTGACCATTTTTATCTGTCCTTATTCTAAATTGCTCCTAGTGGGCATTCCAGACTATATCATGTGCCCACACTGAGTAATTGTAGATGAGTTATGCTGGTCAGCCAACCCTAGCACGTACATTTGAAAGGGTCCATAGACGAACGATATTTATTAGTTGGTCTTTGCTTCTCAAACAGTGTAAAGTATGCCTTCCTCGTCGAGTTTCGACAGTTTAGAGATGAGAAGTATATATATATATATATATATATAAAGAGAGGGAGAGACAAACAGACAGACAGACAGTATAATATATTCGACAAGTAGTAAGCAACTACTACACCGAGGTGTAGGAGAGGGTGCTACTCCTTTCCCTGGATTGCTCCACTTAACCCTTGATATGTACCTTATAATGCTGAGTGTTAAGAAAAGAGGTATCAAGTACTATTTTTAAAGTCTTTGGTATGGCCCGACCAGGGACTGAGCCCGGGTCTCCCTCACCTTTGGCGAACACTCTACCCAGTAGGCCAATGAGCCGGATTTCTAGTTAGTCAAATTTTGGATCCCTTCTTTACGCATTCAAAGAACACCTATTTCAGATTCGGTAAGTGTTGAGATTAAATGAAGACTCGTGACCAGCTATGTTGTCGTCATGACTAGAGTCTGCCTCGGTTTTATGGGGATTTGGTTCAAAAATACTCTTTGTAAAACAATTAATAAACATCAAACTACAGAATTCACTAACACATACGCCACGAGCAGGATATTTTTAAGTTCACTTTTTAAACAGAGTATAGATTATTTAAATTCACAGTTTCTCTTCTTCTAGAATGGCTGTCTATCCAAGTACTCAGATTTCCCTACTGTTTACTAATTGTTACAAGGAAAAGAGATGTATTCGTACTTTTTCCAAGAACATTAACATAAAGTGAAATACAAATAATTACGTCTAGGATTTGAACTCGGATCACCGATTCCACTTCCCACAACCATAACCCTTACATTAAGAACTACCCAAAAGTAGCATTAATATCATTTGAAAATTCGCTGTACATTTGTTCTTCCCTGAATTTCGGGTAACTAGAATTTTAGGCTCGTACTGTTGGAAACCAAAAGTCTCAATGTTGGAAATTATTATCATTGAATCTCTTCACTATTTTTTGTTTTCTCGTACGTTTGACTACAGTTGTTTCATTGTAACATTCTTTTTCATTCAATTCAAAGTTTCATCTTTGTATTGTCTCATAATTTATAATTTTCTATTTATTTTGTTGTATCGATGACTTTTTTTTTCTTTTCAATGTTCATTTATTTTTTACTTACTTGTAATGTCTGCATCAAATCGCATTATCAATGGAAATGGCCAGTTTTTATTTGGCGTGTTAAGTGGCTTTCAACCAGCAATTATTTGATATTGCATTATATTGTTCTAAAAGCGACAACAAACAAAGGAAGAGTCGTCCCGGTGTTGTGGCTACCATGCTTGACTGCTACATTGTAGTAAACGAGTTCACATTCCACTCTCAGTATAGCGTTCACTTTCGGAATAATACCTTTGGGAAATGTTTGAAACCACTTATGGCTCCAATAGTACCAATATTTTTCTCATAAAAAGATTTCACAAAAGAAAGGTGTTACAGGCCAATGATTCTGAAGTGATTTCAATCCTCACTTGATTCTTCAATTGTATGTCACTAAAATGCATTTGATGGTAAAGCACCAGTTCTAGTGAATGGGGAGTACTCCATTATTCCCAGGTCCCTTCTTACTTATTCAATGCTCCAATAGATCTCACGAATTTAATATTTAGAATAAGTTTAAACTAAATCAGTTCATTTTTATCTTCAAATTTTGATGTTACAAATATAAAGTTTCTACCAATTTCTACTGAGTGTGAAGATATATTTTGAGCCATATCATATTGGAAAACATATTTTTTAAATTGCTTTCGGTTGAAAATATCTTAACAAAGGTTTTTATACAATAAAAAACAATCATGAGACTAGGTTAATTTGACAAGTATATGACAAAATATAAACATATTTGAAATATTGTTCTCTAGATGACAAAAGTATCTGTAACGTTGGCTTTGGGTGAGCACTTTTCCAATTACCTACACCATTAATTGATATTAATCAATATTTATGCCTATGTCATGAAAGGGGGCGTCCTCGTGTTGTAATGGTTAAAGCGATGGACAGTGGAATCGTAGTAAACGAGTTCGTACTCCAGTCACGCTATTACGTTCACTTTCGGGCAAATACACTTGGGAAAGGTATGAACCCCCTTATCCTCCCAGCTATGGGTTAAATTGTACCACTACTGTACCACTACTCTTGGAGAATGGCTTTGGCATTAAATAACCTAAAAAGAGTTGATATTCCATTAAACAAAGAAACAAAACCAAACCTATATCATGAAATAACCCACAAAGGTTGATGAGCCTTTAAACTAAGAAACTAAAAAAAAACCAGATAAAATTACAATCTCAAGTAACTTGAAATAAAACAGCATGTATAAATTAAACAATAAGACAAAATGAATTAAGACTTTTTTGGAAATAAGTAATTCTGGAGCAGAATCAAACATACATAAAAAATACACTAAGACTTATTTTGATAAAAACATAATTGTTGCTTATTTTTCGGGGATATATTTTTAAAATAGTTTTCAACTAAATCATGATTTATTAAAAGTTCCATCTTCTTGCTAACCAGATATAAATCGGCAAATACTCAAGTGAGTAATTTTAACGCCTTATTTATATGACAATACACAAGACCTTACACCCAAGAGAACACAGACTCACAGTGTCAATTAAAGAAAGAGGAAAACGTCTTGCCTGCATCACCAGAATAATTAGCAAACAATTAGACATTAAACTAGGACCGTTCACACAAGAAGAACTCGACTCGGTTGTCAGAAAAATTAAAAATAGGAAAGCTGCAGGGCTGGACGAACTTCACCCGGAAGTATGGAAGACCAGACAATTCGACGACATACTGCTCCGACACTGCAACGCAGTATACAATCAAAATCCGATAGATAGATGGATGAAGGGATGCATACTCCCCTTCGCTAAAAAGGGGGACCTCGGATTAGCCAAAAACTACCGAGGCATAACACTTACATCCATAGCTGCCAAAATCTACAATGCCCTACTACGAAACCGAATAGAACCCAAAATCGACAACATACTTAGAAAAAACCAAAATGGCTTCCGAAGAAATAGATCCACGACCTCACAAATATTAACCATCCGCAGAATCCTTGAAGGTGTACGGGCAAAGAACCTACAAGCGACATTAATATTTGTCGACTTTACCAAGGCTTTCGACTCCATTCACAGAGGAAATATGGAACAAATCCTACTAGCGTACGGCATACCTAAAGAAACCGTAGCGGCAATAATGATTCTCTATAGAAACACTAAAGTAAAAATACGATCACCGGATGGAGACACAGAATACTTTGACATTGTAGCAGGAGTACTACAAGGGGACACGCTGGCCCCGTACCTCTTTATCATTTGTCTAGACTACGTACTTAGAACATCGATTGACAAAATCAAAGAGAATGGCTTCGAACTGACGAAGAAAAGAAGCAGAAGATACCCCGCAACAACAATTACCGACGCAGACTACGCCGATGAAATAGCGATACTGGCAAATACACCTGACCAAGCCGAAACACTTCTGCATAGTTTGGAACGAGCAGCAGCAAGCATAGGCCTCTATGTTAATGCACACAAAACGGAATACATGTGCTATAACCAAACGGGGGACATCTCCACTCTAGAAGGAACCCCACTTAAAGTAGTAGACAAATTCACGTACCTAGGAAGCAGCGTCGAATCAACCAAAAAGGACATCGAAACGAGGCTAACGAAAGCATGGACAGCTATCAATAGGCTATCGATTATATGGAAATCAGACCTAACCGATAAAATGAAACGCAGTTTCTTCCAGGCAGCGGTCACATCGATACTGCTACATGGACGCTAACAAAACGGCTGGAGAAGAAACTAGATGGCAATTACACAAGAATGCTGCGTGCAATCCTGAACAAGTCCTGGCAGCAACACCCCACAAGACACCAACTGTACTGCCACCTGCCCCCTATCATGAAAACTATTCAAGTTAGACGAACCAGACATGCAGGACACTGCTGGAGAAGCAGAGAGGAACTCATAAGTGATGTACTCTTATGGATCCCCACACATGGCCGCGCAAAAGCAGGGCGACCAGCTCGAACGTACATTCAGCAGCTATGTGAGGATACAGGGTGTTGTCCTGAAGACTTACCTAGGGCGATGAACGATAGGGAGGAGTGGCGAGAGAGGGTCAGGGATATCCGTGCTACCAGCACGATATGATGATGATGATATGCAACAACTCAGGGATGTAGGAAGTATATAGAAAAGATAAAAGAAAGTTCGATTACAGTAGTCAGTAACGGTTATATCAAGCAAAAAAAAAAATAGGGAGATGAAAAAATGACAAGAAAACAACTGCATGATAAGTTCTGCAGGCAAACCTAGGAAGGCGTATATAAAATTAATTGTACATGAGTAAGAATTGGAAATATAAATAGTGAAAATTAATCTCTTTTTACAGCAGCATATAATGTTGCAATAATCACGTACGTATTATGTCCGAGTCAAAATTGATAATAGTCAGAAAAATAGCAAGTGTTGATAGAGATGAAACACTTAATCATCTAATAAAGGAACTAAGCAAACTGGAAGGCATGACTCGGTAGTAAGGGAAATCTGCTACGAATTATGAAATAAATGGACATTTGACTCGACTGACAAATGGTATATGCACCCACCAGAATCTGCCCTAGTGAATAAGAGGCATGAAATTCTCTGGAACTTTGATATGCGAACCGATATTCAAATGATATTTTTTGTTAATTAACTAGAAGAAATGAGATTGTCGTGGTAGATTTTCCATTACTGCGGACGAAAGATAAAAAAATAAAAGAAAGTAAAAAGATAGAAAATACATGGATGATGTAAGAGAGCTGAAAAAAACTGTTCAATATGAAAGTGTTCGCTAATGGCCCGGGAGACCTGGGTTCAATCCCAGGTCGAGTCATACCAAAGACTTAAAAAAAAATGGTACTTGATACCACCTTGCTTAACACTCAGCATTATAAGGTACGGTTCAAGGGTAAAGTGGAGCAATCCTGGGAATGGAGTAGCGCCCTCCCCTACACCTTGGTGTAGTAGCTATCGAAAAGGGACCCTTCGGGTCACCCTCGACTATGGTCGCTAACTTTACTTACTTACCTTTAAATAGTGTCCAAAAACGTGGAAATAGACTTGGAGAAATTGAGATTAGTGGACAAACCGATACCCTCCAGTGCTGTTAAAATGGGCTAGTATTCTTAGAAGATAGAAGATTAGATGACAAAAGTTATCACTTAAACTTTGCTGAAAAACTGCAGTTGGAACTATTGTTAAAAATATTGAAGATGTATGTTAATAGTACTGATTATACATAAAAGCAACGGTGATACCAGCTATAACTGGAATGCTCGGTACACTTACTCTAGGATCGGTTCAAGGAACAGAGGACATGGAAATAAGAGAACTTGTAGAGACCATCCAAACTAAAGAATCATCGAGATCAACCTGAATACTGAGGAGAATCCTGGAGACTTGAGAAAACTTGCTGTCACTTAAACTCCAGTGAGAAACCCTCAGCGAACACTGATGAAAAAAGATTGAAAAGGAGTAAATAAAATTAATAATAAGAAAGAAGTGCACAAAGAGTTACAAATGACAAGAAAAATGTAATCACCTAATGTAAATGTCAGATATGACAATATTTGCCAAAAAAGGGAAAAATATCTGAGACATGTACCCTGCTCATAAAAAAAATGGTAAAAGAAAAACTGCTGAAGGAATAAAACTAAGGGTAAAAAAAATCAAGAAAAGAAAAATTACAAATATTCGGGAATACTGGAAGCAGACACCATCAAACGAGCGTTAATAAAGGAAACAATAAAAAGGGGTGTCTAACAAGTATGAGAAATCTATGAAACAAAATTTCTCACAAAACGAATAAACACCAGATCAGTCTCCCTTGTAATATACTCGGGACAATTCTTCATATTAGCGAGTGAAGAATTCAGAGAAATGGATCAAAGAACAAGAAAGATGATAAATATGTACAAGGCTTTACATCTGAGAGAATACAAAGAAGGGTTCTTTATATCTGGAAATGAAGGAGCAACTAGACTTACTTGATTTAAGAAAGGCCTCCAGGACCATATTATTAAAAGCAAAACGAATTTAGTTCCTGCAGCAAATAACAATATTGACAATGAAAGTACAGACAGGAAAGCAACAAATCTAAGTAAACAGCAATGAAAAAAGAAACCACTCTATGAATATTTTGAGCTATAAAATAGTGAAATTGCACACAAGAAGACACACAGACATGGCTTGGAAATGTAAATCTCAATTGAGAAATTTAAGCTATTCTAATAGCATCAAATAACAAATCCATAAGGAACAATTATGTTAAAGCGAAAACTGACAATACGTAACAAAGGTATTCGTCTAAATTTTTTAAGTTGAAAAAAGAAAAAATGCAACTTTATATTAAGCGTTAGCTATTTGGAGAAAGGCTTGAATCGATTAATCATATAGTAAGTGAAAGTATTAAACCAACACAAACCGAGTTCAAAACAAGCCATGACTGAGTGGGGAAGGTGATCCACTTGAATTGTGCAAGAGATTGAAATCTGACCATTCAACTAAAAGAGATATGCACAAAACAGAATCTGTCTCCACAAAGAGAGATTCATATTATTCTCAAGGGTTTTGCGATGTAAGCAGATAATATAATGTCTGCCAGAAGACGAAACTGTGTTCTATTTTATAGAACTAACCGTGTGGTAGATTTCTTCGTTCCATCGGATCATAGAGGGAAAATAAAAAAAAGCACAAAAGATAAATACTTGGACCTTGCCAGATAACAAAAAAAGCAATGGGACGGGACGGTGATGCAGTTTGTGCACTTAGAACGGTCCCTAAATAATTTGAAAGGGGACTGAAACATTTGAAATTCGGATTAATAATCGAGACCATTCAGACTACAGCATTTTTGAGATTGTCCAGAATACTGAAAAGCGTCCAGTACATACGAGGAGACTTTTTGTCACTCAGATCCCAATAAAATAATACCAGCTAACGCTAGTATGAAAATTTTCAAAAAATAAAATGATAATAATTAGAAAAATAATTGCAAGAGTAGGTTACGTAGAGATAGAGACGAACCGCTTAATCACATAATAAGAGAATGCAGTAAAGTAGCATAAAAAGAGTACTAGACTTGCCACGACTGGGAAGGGAACGTAATCCCCTTGAAATAGTAAGAGAAATGGAAATCTGACAAAACTACAAAATAGTAAAGGCACAAACCAGAATTCGTCTTGGAGAATGAGACACAGAAAATTCTTCGAAATTTTGAAATACAGACAGATCTCGTATTCCCGGCCAGAAGACCAGAACGTGTAATAATCAACAAGAGAGAGAGAGAGAGAGAGAGAGAGAGAGAGAGAGAGAGAGAGAGAGAGAGAGAGAGAGCCTGCTGTATAGTGGATTTTACTCTCCCGGCTGACCACACAATGAAAATCAAAGAAAACGAAAACGGAGACAAGTACTTGAACCGTGCCAGAGAACATAAAAAGCTATGGAACATGAAGGTGACGATGGTACCAGCTGTAGTTCATATGCTTGGAACTTACCCTTAAGGTTTAGTACGAGGTTGGTACAGTTGGAATTCGGAAGACGAGCTGAGACCATCCAAACTGCATCATTGCTAAGATCGGCTAGAATTCTGAGAAGAATCGGGTAGATTTGAGGAGACTTGCTGGAACCAAACTCAGACTCTAAAAAAAGACTATCAGACACTCAAACCTAATAATAATTACCTAAAAAAGTGAATATAGCAAATTGTGAACTTTGCCGTCGCGGCAGACCACTGAATAAAATTGAAATAAAGCGGAAAAAGGATAAGTACCAGGATCTAGCTAGGGTATTAAAAGAAGTGAGGAACAGGTAAGTGACGGTTATACTAATTGTAACTGGTGTTCTTGGTACAATCACCAAAAAATTCGTACAAAGATAGGAGGACTTTGAAATAAGAGGACGTTTGGATACTATCCAAACTATAGCATTATTGAGATCGATCAGAATATTGAGAAAAGTTCTGGAGATATGAAGAGATTTGCTGTCACTCAAACTCCAGTTTAGTTAAATTACAGTCCGTTATCCACTTTTGGTAAAATCAATATGTCCTCAGATCATAAACTTGGTATCGTTTTTTTTTTGTTGTTTTAAGAAAGAAAAACAACCAGGCAAGTTCTAGGTAATATGGACGGTGTTGGACATGCAAAATTTTGTGTTTAACCGAAACCATATTATGAGAAATTATAGAGTTTTGTGACTTATTTTGATATCTATTATTTCCGTTTTCATGCCTCTAACAGTCTTTCCTAGTATGTTCTTTCAGAAAATGAGTGTCGTCCCCACCGTTTCATTTCATTTTTGGCAGACAGTTGAATCAAACCATCTTGTATAATGCAATTGCTTGCCAAGAATTAAAATGGAATGGTAAAAACAAAACAGTAATTTTATCAAATGTCAGTTAAATCATGTACACCAAAAAAGAAAAAAAAAGTGATACCAGACAGAACAGAAACAGCCTATAAAAAATGGAGAGCTACTGGACCACTGTAATGAAGCGACCGCTCCCTATAACAGTGAATTTGAGGCATAGCTCTATGACCGATAGCAAGAGGTCAAACAAAGAATGTTTCAAAGTGGGTGTTAGAAATTTTCAAATAAGAGGGTTTTAAAAAATGCAGAGGACAAGTAACCTAAATTTCAAATGCTGTATGATGCTGTTTCTTTCATTCAACCCCTGTCTTTCCTCCCAGTTATAGGTACTTGGTAGAATAGACAGAGCTCTTTTCCAGGGATAAGGCAGCTAGTCTAGGAAAAGGAAAGCCCTGGATCAAACCAGCCTTAAAAGATGAATTTGTGACACCCCTTGCCTGTTTTATTGGGTTTGAGTAAGTTCATCGATATGGGGTCAGGCGACCAGGATTAATGGAACGATAGAAATTAACTTCATCGACTCGAGAATACCACTTCACTTCCTAAGGGAAAAAACAACACTGATAATAAAGTGAGTGTTGTTCTTCTGTGACCACGTTTCTGGCCTTATTATTTTTTTCTGATTTAAAATACTCATCAGCTCTTCATCTCGTCACCGCCAACTTTCTTCGAAAGTCCGTAAGGCCACAATGGAGTACAAAATGATAATCTTGTGATGTATTTTAGGCGAGGAATATAATTATTTTTGCAATTGAAAATAAGTGTCTCTATATTCAATGATATAATGCTTTCACGCTTGCCTCTCCTCTGAATTTATTAATGCTGATTTAGACGTCATTATGAAGCAATGGTAACTGGAGAGTTGAACTTTTATAAAAGTCTGTAGATATGAAAGGCCTGCAATCACATACGACTGTCCATTAGGAACGGAAAAACCTAGTGAACTTCTAAATTATCACTGAATGTCTATTTATTTCAAATGGACAATTAAATACCTAGGGATATGAAATATTTCGATTAATGGAAAAAACACAGAAACTAATAAAGACGAGATAATAGAATAGAATACATGATGCCTATAAAACCGCATACAGATTATTACAATGACTAAGTAGTGATTTTTATAGAAACCCACGCATACGCACATAAGATTACAATTAAATATTGTCATTTTCACACACGCACACTGGCATTATTACAATTGTAAAATGGTTATTTTCACACACACACATATAGACATTTGATTACATCTGAAAAATAGTTTTTCACACACACACACACACACACACACACACACACACACACACACACACACACACATGCATAGACACTACATACACAAACTCACATACACACACATAATTACAATAGAAAAATGGTCATTTTCACACACACATACATATGATTACAACTGCAAAATTGTTATTTCCCCCCCCCACACACACACGCTTTTGCCAGTTTGGGTGCAAAGACATGTACCAATGTGACATAGCTCAGTGTAATCTGTATTGTTTTACAAATTTTTCCCCAACTTTTACAAAATTAGCGGCTATGTTCACCAGTTTTCAAATTTATTTCTGATTATCTTGTAATGATCGACTTTTTCATTTAAGTATTGTAACAAACATGGCGTAATGTTTTACTTACGTAAAAAAGCAGGATATTGTAAGAGAATTCTACTTAATATACTTTCAGGGAATAATACATATTTAAATAAATTATGCTTTTGGTTGGGGCGGCATTTTTACTGACGATAATATTTAATCATGCTGATAGTTGATATAATGTAGTGAAACATCAAAATAATCTTGCATTTCAGTGATAAGAGAAAGGTCAAAGATTGAACCAGCCGTCTAATTTGAAAATCAAAATTACAATCAAATGCATGGGAATTTTGTCAAAGATAATTTCTCGCCAGATTTGTTAAGACAGTTTTTACTTATTTTGTATTCCTTTACATATTTAACACACTCACATACATACATGCATATATATATATGTGTGTATATATATATAAATGATGACATTCGCAAATGGTTTCCTATTTAATGTGTTGGTTTTTATTAGTTCATATACTTTTGCGCTAATCGTGTATCGGAGTTTAAGTCTACTTTACACGGCGATTTGATAGCCTGACTCTGGTGGAGATTTGAAAGGTAATTTTTGTTTCTTTTTTCTTTAATCAGAATTGTTTTGATAAGATGTCAAATCCCCGCTTGAAAAAAAAAATCGAACTCCAAAACACGCGTTGCGCACATGTATATTTAATAGAAAAAAAAGACCGTATACCAAATTCTAAATAATATGTGGACTTATTCATTTAAAAACATTCATGTTTTACTCGTTTGGTCAAAAACAATCGATATAATGGAGTCTTTTGTGTTTCCTTAGTTTTGATGTTTTTCTCTCATGAGATTTCAAACAAGCCGTGAAAATTACTAACAATGCCGCAGACTGTGCATGAGGAAGCATTTGTTTATGAAGTTGCTTTCGACGTCTAAATTCTTTAAGATTCGGAAGATGGGTTTCGTCAAGCTTCTTAATTTATGTTTTCGATTTTACTTTCCAAAAAATGCAGATTTCAGAAACTTGCAAGTTATAGATATACCTATATATATATATATATATATATATATATGTATATATATATATATATATATATATAAGGTTGTTAGTTTGATTTTTTTCCTCTCTAGTTTGAATTCAGAGGTTTCCTCCTCCGAAACCGGCTGCATTACCAAGATTAAATAGCCCAATCTGCCCTATTATATAGCTGGAGGAATAAAAGTTGGATTTATACCTTTCAAAAGGCTACTACTGCTGTGTGAAATGCAGATAGTATAGTTCAGGATTTGAATACAGGTCGTAGTTTTCATTTCCTACGATGATAACCATCATACTTCAGGATTTCCACGAATATATATATATATATATATATATATATATATATATATATATATCATCATCATCATCATGAAGTGCCGCCGGCATAGATATCCCTGTCCCTCTCTAGCCATTCCTCCCTATCGTTCATCGCCCCCGGTAGGTCTTCCGGGCTACATCCCGTATCCTTACACAGCTGCTGTATGTATGTTCGTGCAGGTTGTCCCATTTTGCTCGGCCATATGAAGGTGTACATAGGAGTACATCACTTATGGGCTCGTTCCTGCTTCTCTAACCTAACAGTGTCCAGCATGTCTGGTTCGTCTAACTTGGATAGTTTTCGTGATGAGTGGTAGGTGGCTGTATAGTTGGTCCTTTGTGGAGTGTTGCCTCCCGGACTTGTTTAATATTGCTCGCAGCATTCTTGTGTAATCGCCGTCTAGCTTTTTCTCCAGCCGTTTAGTTAGCGTTCAAGTAGTGCATCCATATAGTAGTATCGATACGACCGCTGCCTGGAAGAAAATGTTTCATTTTATCGGTCAGGTCTGACTTCCATATGACCGATAGCTTATCGATAGCCACGTGTCGATGTCTTTTTCGGTCGATGAGACACTGCTTCTTAGTGTGGAAATGTCACCTGTTTGATTAAAGGACATGTATTCCGTTTTGTGTGCTTTGACATGGAAGCCAATGCCTGCGGCGGCTCGTTCAGAAATATGCAGTAGTGATTCTGCTTGGTCGGGTGTATTTGCCGGAATCGCTATGTCATCGGCGCAGTCGGCGTCAGTAATTGTTTTTTGCGGAGTACCTTCTGCTTCTTTACTTTGTCAGCTGGATGACTATTGTCCCCCCTCCCCTCCCAAATTGTAGGCCTACCCAAATTTGATTAAATCCATCTAAATCCATAAATGAATAAACGGTAAAAGACAACGCTATATATATATATATATATATATATATATATATACATATATGCCCACTGGAAATCATTGCTGGGCCATGAAATTCTATTCTAGAAAAAAAAAGAATAGTAGAACTAAGACATATGTTAGGGCCAATTTCAGAAGACAGGTTAAAATATCCAAAAATATCTCTTATAAATATATAGTAATCTTGGACTTAAGTTGAAAGTTAATGGAAAAGGAAGGCCCATGTTTTGTACCCATGAGAAGTAGCATGATGGACGTAAAGGTATGCGAATAAAGTCTCTTTTTTTTCAGCTCCATTCATAACTATATTTCCTGCCTATGAAGCTTATGTTACGAGGGATTGTAACTCCGACTTGGGAAGACGAAGCCCCGGAGGTGGCCGTGTCCTCTGTAGGGAATACGTACCTATAAAAAAGACACATTAGGTCAGGTTGTCGCGCTATTTACCATGACTTGTTTATTCGGTATCTCTTATACGTGGCATGAACCAGTGGCCCAGTGGTAGAGTTTCGGCTTCTGCATAATGTGGTTGTTGGTTCGATCTCGAGTGGTGGAGACCACGGTGAGCACTGCTGATGACACCTAATAACGTCGAAACAGCTGTTCAGTGCTCCGTATGTCACGTGTAGGTGTGTGCCGGATTTTCTAGTCATGGTAATTTCTAATTTAATGTATCAATTCCTCCATTTATATATATATATATATATATGTGTGTGTGTGTGTGTGTATAGGTATTCATGAGTCAACTAACCAGAGCTTATATGTGGTCAAATTATGCTAAATTTCATATTAAAATATCCAAATTTGCATTATGCAAAACAAAACCAGGAAAAATGAATTGAAATGTATTAATCAGTTTAGCATGTGTGTCTAAATAGTAGACAGAATGAGTTCTTTTTACTTTGGAATGACAACCGGTCTAGAAGAAGGAAAGCACTAAATTGAAGGCTGTGAAATTCTGATTTAAAACTAATCTTGTACCCAGCTTGCTGGTATGGAGTTGTTAGTAAATCTATTTTGATTCAATTTACATAGAGTTGTAAGTGTGAGAGTGTATCTTTACATAACTGAGTGCGTGAGTGCTTCTTAGAAGCGTTACGCTAAGAACGCCTCTTTGTTGTATTTTGTCTAGCCGTGATAACTCTCACAGAATTAAGGGGTTATTACATAGGATCAGCATCGGTATACAGTTGGAAAGATGTGTGTCAGAATAAGCTTAGTAAAAAAATACTTAGATGGGAGACTACTAAATAAAAATTGGTAGTATAAACAACTTGTGACCTGTATGCGAGATTAAACAAATCTTAGTAAAGTCAAAGTTAAGCAGCACTGAGCCTTGGTTTATTTTGGTTGGGTTTCATGGCATATCAACCATTGTAAGTTATTTAATGCCAAATCAACTTAATACATTTGTAAATCCAGTTTGTAGTGAATGTGTTCAGCAGGCCAGAGCTCATTTCTTTACATACCTCTGACATATAGACAATTCAATCAAGAATAGAACAACAATATATAAAACCATTTAAGAATTATTTGAATTTTATATCATATAAATCTTATTTCTTTTTTATGAATTTTAATTAGTAGAGGGTAGAATTGAAGAAAACTATACTATGAAATATTTGAAAATGATTTAAATTTAATTTCATTTTAAAAATAGTTATTATTTTACAAAGTGGAGAGTGGAACAAAATTATATATCAGTACTGAAGAAAAAATATTTTTGAATTATTTAAATTCTAATCAATTTGAAAAATAGCTAAACTTTTTGATAGAGTGGAGAATGTAAGATTTTATACGTGGCTTTGTTTTATTTCTTTGTTTAATGTCAGATCAAACTTCGTGGATCATTTATGTCAAAACTATTATTGTAGAAGAAAAGTTGTGATGCTATTTAACCCATTCCTTGAGGGGCAATAAGGGAATTAATAGGATTTCCATGGTTATTTGTGTTAAAGTTGATATATGTGTACATTTGTTTATTGGTAAGTATTGTTCTTATGTTGTCCTACAATCTGATGAAATCCTTGATTACGAGTCATAGGAGATAATCTGAAAATTATTACTCATCGATCTTACCTAGACGTACTATCAGTCTAAATCAGTGTCAAAGTTGGCGTTCGGTACATATCATCTACACAGAATTTTCGATAATTGGACCGTTTACAGTTATGTGTATGTGTGTGTGTGTGTGTGTGTGTGTATGTGTTCTTGAACATTCACGTGAGATTTTTGTTTTAATACATGAATAAGAGGGTAGGTGTCTGAAGGCATAAAGTCAGTACATAAACAAGTTCACGAGAAGTCAAAATCATAACTCAATAGAAATTACGTCATCTGGTGACGATCAAAGCAGATGCCGACAGGAAATGAACGAAATAACAACTAAGAGACATGAGGAAGCAATCTAATCAGATCAAGTCAAATTTGCACAATCAATATACATTGCTAGAATCGAATGAACAGGTTGAGATCATATGTGCAACTGTAATTAATTTGATCATGTGATATATTTAGCGAACAGGTTAGGACAATGAAAACTGTAAAATTCACTAATTTGTATTATTTATGTCGTGTTTGCAGTTATTTAAGAATTATTTAATAAAGAACAATAGACATACGCTTAAATCGCAGATAACTTTTTATAACAAAGTGCGAAGCCGGTGCACTCTGGGTCAATCACTTAAACTCTTGTGGTAGGTGTGAGAAACGGTTAAACAGTTGAGTGGCTTTTTTATGAGGTTCAAAAAGTGCATTATGAGCAGAATGACCATTAACTATCGAAATATTGGGCGTTGCAAATAACCCCTTCGAGAAGGGGCTACAATTTGTCAAACAATTCATTTTTCGTTTATCAACTTGTGAATGTTTCCCGACTCTTGCAGTTAAAAGTGATTGAGTGGGAACTACCAACATCATTGATTACGTGAATGGAATTTTTTTCGACTATATGTCTCAGTTGAAGTTCTTTTCTTGATTAGAGCTACTTATCATCTATTCATCTCGTTTTTGTCTCAATTAACTTCCTCCTAGAACAAACAACACAAATTTTTGGGCGTGCGCCCGCGTTTGTTATTATGTGCATTTGTGGGTGTCAACCTACCCATCCGCACTAGCAGGATGCGACACAAAGTCAACTTTTAAGCAGAGTTTAACGTTTGAATTCAGACTTATTCCACTCCTACAACAGTTACCGAAACAAGGTTGAAGATCTTAGCCTGCCCTACTATTTCCTCATAGCTGAAGGGACCATAGTTGTATACTCTTACCTAGAGTATTAGTGCCATGTAAATGCAAAATTCATCATCCAAAATTTAAACTCGTGTCACCGTATTAATTTCCTACGACTGTAAACATTACGCCTAGAACGGCTCCATAAAACCAACTTTGTTTTGAATTCAGAGTTTTCCTTCTCCTATACTAGTTGCCCTAATAAGGCTAAAGAACCCACTCTGCTGTACTATTTACTCATAACCGAATGGAGAATAATTGTATTCATACCTTTCTCAAGGGTATCAGAGCTATATGAAAGGCAGAATATTTCGACGATGATTTGAATTCGTTCAGCCATTTGCATTTTCTACGAGGAAAACCATTACACCACGGCACATTCATGTGTGCGTGCATGTATATATGTGTCTGTGTGTCTCTCTGTATGTGTGTATGTGTTTGTTTTGCCTGGGTTTTGTTTGACTTCTTCGTTTAATGTTATATCACCCTTTTTGTTTATTTGATGCTAAAGTCATTCTTTAAGAAGTGGTATGTTTTAATCCATAAATAGGGGATAAGACGGTTTATTTTTTACCGAAGCTATTAGTTTGAAAGTGAACGGAATAGACTCGACAAGAGTCTTAGTGGGAGTTTGTGTGTACTGAATGTTATTCATAAGAACACGGATGTAACTAACAATTAAAGTGACCGACATCATTCCTCGTAAAAACAACTGCTTGATATTGGTCGATAGAGCTATTTTCAAAATAGATACTTGACCAGAGTTTAATGCTTTCATACGGAAGTAAGCCAATAGGTCTGAAGCACACATACACAAACATGTGTATACTTAAATACAAATACGTACACACATAAAAATGAATACACACCTATATATATATATATATATATTGATTTGTTTATATGTACATTTTATGTTTCAATGTATATTTAGTATGTATGTGTGTATTTTTATGTAAGTAATGTAAAGCTGGGGTCCGTAGTCTAGGGTAATCCGAAGGCTCCATTTTCAAGAGCTACTATACCGAGGTGTAGAGGAGGGAGCTACTCCATTCTCTAGATTGCTCCACTTTACTGTTGATCCGTATCTTATAATGTTGAGTGTTATGAGAGGCAGCACCAAGTACTATTTTTTTTAAATTTTTGGTATAACTCGACTGGGGATTGAATTCCGGTCTCCCAGACCATTGGCCAACACACTGACTATCATGTTAATGGCCCGGTTTTTCTTTCATAAATTCATAAATATATGTGCGTGTGGCTATATACATTTATCCACACACACACCACACACACGCACGCGCGTGCGTGCACACACAAATACACAAAGACACATAAGTAAAGTTAGCGACCATAGTCGAGGGTGACCCGAAGGGTCCCTTTTCGATAGCTACTACACCAAGGTGTAGGGGAGGGCGCTACTCCATTCCCAGGATTGCTCCACTTTACCCTTGAACCGTACCTTATAATGCTGAGTGTTAAGCAAGGTGGTATCAAGTACCATTTTTAAAGTCTTTGGTATGACTCGACCTGGGATTGAACCCCGGGCCATTGGCGAACACTCTAACCGCTGGGCCAAACAGCTACTGATGTATTATTAATTCGGGATTAACAATATATCACTACTCCACGTGAAGAGCTAAAACTATTTTACATAAAGACAAAAGAAAACTTATATTTTGAATAAAGGTAGAAGGACAAATTCACTTTTTTCTTTTATTTTTTCTCTTGCCTCTATGAAAATACACACATATATATATATATATATATATATATATATATATATATATATATATATATATATATATATATATATATATGAATGTATGTATAATCAATCGTTTTTAACTATTCTATTAATCTGTTCGCGTGAAAAAAAACACGATACAATTTGAAAAGTCAAAAAATCATATACTACTTGAAAATAATCAACCAATAACACATGAACCTAAAGAAGAAAAGTATCAACAGAATTCTTTAAGCTAAACAAAAGAGTGCTCAATACACTGAAAGAGCGAAATATAAATGCCTAAATGGATCAGCAGGACAATTCTGAATCGTCCTTATGATCCATTTAGGTGAAACCAAGGAATATTTTTTTCTCAGTAGGCATTTGTGTATATATATATATATATGTAAAGAGAGAGAGAGAGAGAGAGAGAGAGAGAGAGAGAGAGTGTGTGTGTTTCTTGGTTTCTTTGTTTAGTGACAGATCAAAATTCATGGGTTACGTTTTGCCAAAGGCGCCATCGTGGAAAATCAGTAGTGTTCAAATTTAATTCACAGCTGGATTGAGAATTAAGTGGTTTCATACTTTTCCAAAAGATACATCTATAAAGTCGCGTAGTATGGTGACTTGCGTTCGAACTGGAGTTCTACCATGTGATAGTTCAACACGCTACGGGACTCCACCTTAGTATGAAAGAGAAAGAGATAAGGAGGATTGACATATCGGTGAGAGTGAGAAGAAGAAAGAGAGAGAGAGAGAGAGGAGTGGAGAGAGAAGTAGATAGACACGCAAGCACACAAAAATATACTCTCTCACTCTGACTCTCACTGTCTGTCTCTCTGTCTCTATCTCTCTCTCTCTCTGTTAGGGTTGTAACAATGAATTATTAATTCCCAAATCCAATTTTGATTATATAAAGGAGCAAAAGGAAAATTATAATATATACGAATAAAAGAATTAATTGCCATTGAGCTATTACTGAAGTTTTGACCAGAGACATCCAAAATCTCTCATTTTCGCTTCTGACGTAATCAATAATACCTTTCCTTTTATCTTATAAAAAAGTTGAATTTCATTATTGTATTCGTATGATATGTTGAAATGATTTGTTGTAATCATTATTTAATCATGATATAAAAGCAAAACATAAAATATCTATATATATTTATACAGACTGAAAGAAACAGACAATATCAATCGTGATTATCTATCTATCTATCTATCTATCTATCTGTATATATATAAGCATTTTGTAATTTTCTTGAAAAATTGCACAAATTATTTTTTTTCTATAGAGTAAAATTAATTTAGAGAGCTATTGCAAGGCGAAATAATAAATATTTGAGTATAATTAATTTCAAAATAACATTTTATCGTCAGAGACTTCTTTTTATTAATGAACACGATGTTGGTGGTTCATTTTTTTTTCTTTTTTAGCTTCCAACATCGTGTTCATTTATAAAAATAAAACGTCTCTGCCGTGTCTTTGTGAATGAGTCTAAAAGAGAATGCTACTTATGAGTTCGTCCTTGCTTCTCCAGCAGAACCTCGCATGTCTTTTTCGTCTTATTTGGATCATTATAGTGATAGAATGTAAGTGGCCATACAGAGTTTGATTCATGTTGTGTTGCTTCCAGAATTTGTTCAATATAGTTTGTAGTTTTTTCTTTATACGCATCCATGTCAGCATTCATGGGGTGCATCTTTTAAGTAGTATTGACAAAACTGCTGCTTGGAGGAAAAACTTTTATTTTATCGGATGGGTCGGACTTTCATATGATTGATAGTCTATCGCTAGAGTCATATTGATATCAATTTCAGTTGATGAGACGCTGTTACTGAGGATTTTGAACTTGTCCACTAATTTCATAGGAACGCCATTTAGAGTGGGGACGTGTCCTTGATAAAAAAACTCATGTACTCCGTTTTATCTTCATTCACGTAGAGACTAATGCCTACTCAAGGATATGCAGCAGGGGGTCAGCTTGCGTTGGGTCATTTGCAAGAAGTGCTAAGTCATGTGCATTGTCTGTGTACCTAATAGTTTCTCCTCCTTGATTTTTTGTGTAAAGCCATTTTCTTTTAATACATAAATTATCCTTCCAGGTACAAAGTCTAGGAAGACTATAAACAGATATGGTGCTAATGTATCCCCTTACAGAACTTCAGCAACAATATCAATAAAAATCGGAGTCTCCAGCCGGTAAGCGAACCTTTGCTCTTGTTTAACAATTGAATATCATTATAGCTGGGACATTTCCTTCTGGGAGAAGTATTTTCACCAACTAACCAACGGGATATCAAATAGAACAGTTTACTCAATAAAAAATCAACGTCTTACTAACAAAAATTAAAAAGAGAAAAGCTGCTGGTCAAGAAGTAGCCCTAGAAGCATTGAAGTATGAAAATTTGATAATTTATTTATCCAGTTCAGGAGCCAGAACACGATAGAAAGCTGGACAAAAGGCTGTATCCACCCCTTAGCCGAGAAAGGTGACCTCGGAATCAGCAAGAACTACCAAATCATAACTATTGTTTCCATAGTGTCTAGGGGTTATAATATTCTGCTTCTCAATAGCACCGAACCAGAAATTATGTGCATTCTTGGGAAAAATGAAAACTTTTTTCGGAGTAATCGATCCACAACACTCTGATTTTGAAAGTCTAACAAATCGTTGAAGGACTTCGTGCCACAACATTGAGGAGAATATCTTATAATAATATATCTTATAATATATATATATATATATATTGCATTTTACATAGCAAGAACCCTTTCGAGAAAAGTATAAATCCAATTCTTCTCCCTCCAGATAGATATAGGTAAATAGAAGGGCTGACTGGGTAATTTATCCTTTATCCAATAGAAGGAAAAGACTGAATTCAAACCTGTTGGATTCTGTGTACAAATTGATCTTGTGTTACATTCTGACCGTGCAGAGGCGTTGGTATATATAAATATATATATATAATCCTTGGAGGTCTTAGTTATAGTAGTATTGATCATATCGACAACAATCTTGGTGTATTAACTGTCGTAGTTGTAGAATTTATTTCCATTGTTGGGTGGTAAATTCTAATGCACCCAACGAATCAAGGGAACCGAGACGTCCAAATTTTCCAGCGATCACATGAACGGAAACTAAGTGTTTCCTGTTGTTTGTGAAACATGCCCAGAGTAAAAGAAGACATGATTGAATATGGCATTTCTTTGGACGAAACAGTAGGACTGGTGGTACATTAAGAAGAAGAAGAAGAAGAAGAAGAAGAAGAAGAAGAAGAAGAAGAAGAAGAAGAAGAAAAACGCAGCAGATGATAGCAAATTTAGAACACAAAACTCTACATTGAAAAATGATATACATCCATGCGTAAAGTTATACAAGTATATAGAGTTATGCCTACGGATATGTTCACAAAGTCACACATATATTTGTATAAATAATTTTGTTGTGTAGAGCGAGTTATTTATATGGAACATTTGACATTTGTGATATGTTGTAACGCTTGCGCCACAACTTACCTGCTTCTTTTAGAGTCTGCATTTTTCACACTTGGTGTTGTTTTCTTTATTTCTTTTTTCTTCTCTATTGTAGGATTTATTACTTTCTTTTAGTGCTGGTTCAGATAGCAGGTATTATTTGTTTAACGTTAAAAACTCTTCCTTTTGCTTACGACATGAGAATTGTTATTGATTGTTTATTTTTAATTTTTTTTTTTTTTCACTCAACCATAATTCACTTTGGTAATTTACTTTTAGTCGTTGATTCAAACCATTTATAGATGTAATTTTTTGTATTTTAGAATAAATATTTATGTATAATTTTCTTTGTTAGAATTCTGTCTTTCTTCCATGGATTTAAAATTTTAATTCATTTTCACTTGAGGTCTTAGTGTATAGTTTATCACTATTTTTTGCTTTTCTAAATTATGTCTACTTTTATTGGGGTGCGTAAATTCACACACAAACATCCACATGTACACACATATTTACATGCATATACGCACACAAATACACACATACACACACATAAACACACACACACACACACACACACACACACACACATATATATATATATATATATATATATATATATACATATATATATATATATATAACTTGTCTTGTATTTGTTTATATGAATTATGTTTTAATTCTTTACATACGTGCACATATCTTACATTAACTCTTATCAATAATATATATATATATATATATATATATATATATATATATATATATATATATATATATAAGTGTGTGTGCGTGCGTGTGTGTGTGTGTTTCTTTGTTTGTGTATGTGACTGTGTCTGTGTGTATTTCCACTAATGTGTTTTAATATGACTGTATAGATTTATATTTTTGTACCTTTTCCACTACGTGAGTTCTACTTTCAGGTGAATTTTATAAGTGCAACTCTACATCTTAATTACCTGGAGTCATTTATCCTACCCAACCACTTATTGTTGACCTCATCTTCGCTCTCTTTCCATCAACTTTTTTTCAAGCTCAATACTTAAGTGTTGTCACGTTTTGCTTTAAATACTTATGGCTACTCCTATCGTAATTTGTATCTTATTCTACTTTTTTTTCTTTCCTCCAGCAACACAAATTAATATTTTGTCCTCCTCTAACTTTTAAGGCATCTCAAAAAATTGTGGCCCTAGTCTACGAATCTTTTTTTCTAAAATATCTTCTGACTTTTTAAAAATTTCATACAATCTTTTTTTCAGTTTGTATTTATTCATTTTTTTCTTCGTGCTTTTTTATTCATTTTATTATTTTTTTATTTTATTCATATTCATTATTTCTGTGTCGAGAGCCTTTTTTTTCATTGACTCACAATATTTTCTTTTTTATGTTATTCTATACAGTAATTATCGAATCATCTATTAGATAGTCGCAAGGAATACGTAATTGCTATTTTTATAATATACTGCATATATCATTGTCACTATTCATCACATACGTCATGTTCTTTTTTTTTACTGCGTGAAATTCTTGTTTGCATTTCTTTATTTATTCCACTTTTCTATTTTCTCTCTAGAGTTATTCGAATGCATTCAATTTTAACTTTCTTTTCCTTTCACCCCTCTTCTGTTTCCAATAGGATCAAGTTGAATTAATCCATCATTTCCTTCGGTGTGTGAACTTTTTGTCGTCTTCTTGGCTTTGTGTAACATATTGATCTTCGACCCAGCCGTCAATCGAGACACAGGTGCATCTGGTCGAAGATATCACCTTGACATGTGGACGGATTGAATTCGGTGCAGATGCGACGCCCACAAGTAGCAGGTGGACGTAAAACAATCATAAACCGGTGCCACAGACAGTTCGAGTTAGTTGGAGTCAGTTTGTTGGAGTTCGAGTTGCAGTTCGAGGCAGTAAGAACCAGCTCCATGCAGAGGACTTGGGCCCTCAGGACCCCCGGTTGAGCAGCCCAGCAGAATGAGAAAAAAAGTGCTGCAATAGTCTGAGGAACTGGGGGTCAATATGTTGCAGTATGTTCAGTCTCCATCTCACCTCACGCTCAACCCTTTCGGGAATAAAGTGTTAGAGGTATATTATTCTAAAGAAGTGTGTTCGATCGTCATTATTGTTGATTATGTTTCCGCATATATATGTCAACGTATAGTTGTATCACGGCTATACAACATTTGGATCATTGTTAAATTTCCGTATTTTTGCGAGTTTCTTCAAGACTTTAACAGTGAATTAAATTAAATACTTTATACTTCATTTTTATCATTAAGTGTTTTCGGACTATTGTCTTCATCTTTATTATTATTTCCACAACATTTTTGCCGATATGTTCCCGGCCTTCTTCAGGTGTTTGTCGAACTCGGGAACCTACACGGACTTGGAACTACGTTCTTTATTGAATCCACGGGTGTCACCTGTTCTGATTCCGTTAGTCATAACCATGTACTAGTGTTAAGTCTCTGTATTATTACTCGCCTACAGTCAGGATTGAACCTGTGACCTCCAGCATGTGTCCAGCAGGACACACAGTGTAACCGTTATAAACGTTGGTTCCCTAAGCTTCTAAGGAGACATTCACCTGGAGGTTGCAGGTTCAATCCCGATTGCAGGCGAGTAATAATACAGGAATACTTAACACTTGTATCCGGTTATGACTAAAGGAATCAGAACAGGCGACCCCCGTGGATTCAAGAAAGGACGTAGTTCCAAGTTCTGTGTAGGTTCCCGAGTTCGACAAAAACCTGAAGAAGGTTGGAGGACATATCAGCCGAAACGTTGTGGAAATAACAATAAAGATAAAGACAATAGTTCGAAAACCCTTAATGATAAAAGTCATTAAGCTTCGTCTCAGAAATTTAGACAATCTATACTTCATGATTTCTTTTTCTCAATAACTTGCCGATGCCTCAAAGAAAGTCGATGAAGACGAAGAAAACAAATGTTTGAGTGATTTATTTTTACGTAATGTCAACTTACCTGCGGTTATTAAATGCCAAGTGTTTATGGAATCGGGTACATCTTATTTTTTAAAATTTATTTTCATATTTGTATAGTTTTTTCCCTGGTCCATTGTCCTAGTGGTTAGAGTGTTCACCAATGGCCCGGAAGACCAGGGTTCAATCCCTGTTCCGTGAATGATGGTATTAAAGAGAAACTATAACTTAAAGACTGAAAACTCATCACCAGATGCAATTTAGTCTTATACACAAAACACCAAATTTTAGAGATCTTAAGTCTCTGAAGGTTATATGGTCAGCATTCTCTTATCCCTGACGTCAAGACGGAGATGCAGATAAGTTATAAAGATGAGCATATTCATATCTCGAAAAAAAAAATCGAAGGTATAGTTAAAGAAATATCCTACTAACTTTATTGTCACTTTTTCAAATTTCCTACTGATCAGTCACAAAAACAGAAAGATCTTGAATGATATTTTCAAGTCAATCAAGGAAAATTATATTATTTGACAAATCGTTGCCTTTGCGGAGTTATGGATTGTCTCACTGACTGGACTAAAAATACCATATATATATATATATATATATATGTGTGTGTGTGTGTGTGTGTGTGTGTGTGCGTGTGTGTGTGTGCTAAAGATATATATATATATATATATATATATATGTGTGTGTGTGTGTGTGTGTGTGTGTGTGTGTATATATGTATATACATACAGAAACACACACACACACGCATATAAAGAGAAAATAATAAAGAGAAAAAGAAAAATGTTGCATCAGTATGTTGAAGGAAAAACTTCAATGATTAAACGTAGTAAGTGTTGAATTAATGCCCGAAAATATTTTATCGTGTCTGCTCATCTCATTCCTTCACCAACTCTTCCCGCCAATTTTTCCCGCCTGATCGTTTACTATCCAACGCTTATCGATACGTCAGGCTATTGTGCGCATTTATTTTAATCCCTATGAATTTGAAAAGATAAATAATGGCAATGAGTAAGAAAATAACCTATATTTCTACTAGCTTTTTTCCCATGGAGAATGTCTGCAGCTTTCTTTGACAAATGTGTCGAAAATGCCTTATAAATCTCTTTATTTATTATGAAAAGTCAACGCTAAAATCTATGCGCATTTTGTTTAAGTTATTTATTTTCTATATATACTGTATATCTTGGCTTCTTAATGAAAGTATATTTTCAATATGTAGAAACAGTGCTGAGATAATATTTCTCAATCGGTTCTCGTTTTTTAATCTATCAATCTGATTCCATCATTTTTTCTTTCTATTTTCTTTTTTTTTAAAACTTTTCCTGCTTATTCGTTTCCAGAGCTCCATTCTTTTGTCTGATGAATCTTTCCAGGGGTAGGCCTTCAAGTCACAATTTAAAGTTAAGCATCAATAGACATCAACTCAGTGAACAAAGATTTCGGCATCATTTAGAAGTAATGACGGTTAGGATATCCTTCAGGATGAAATATTCAAAAATAAAATTTTATACATTATCAATCTTTAAAATCCTACAGAATGATTGTACCTTGTTGATGGGGCTATGATTTCATTAGCGAAATTGCCCTCTCGGTGGAATTTAGAATAGGCAACCCAAACCCACACAATCGCAAAAAGTGCGTGTTCGAGGTAAACCACAAAATTGCATCTGATCGTAAAGCTTCAGTTTTGGAGTATTGGGGAGAGTTTCCTAACCTTTCGATAGTATTACACTGAGATCCTCTCTGTCCCGTAGTGGTTGTACTTGTTTGTTCCCATTTATGTGTTTAAAAGATCTGTTTGCAAATTTTGTGTATTAGATAGAAATGTCTGATATCATTAGTTTTTTTTTTAAACTGCACTCAAAATGCAAATATGAATGTACGACGTATGCATTTCCCTAACAACAAGACATAAAATATGACTAGGTTGGTTGAGATGCTCTTAAGATCAATAAATTGATAAATCACCTTCTTGCCTATTCACTTCTCAAGCATCATTTTCTTACGAATTACTTATTTCCGATAAGTTTCCTCCAGTGCAACTTCCAGCCTTTAGTCACCACTTCAAGAAGAGAGATAATAGCCAAGGTTACAGCGGAAAATCCGTTTGGCATCGAAAAATGAAATGACGGCCACAATTTCCCAAATTCCCCTATGAAGGCACAATACATTCTAGGAATAACTGAATTAAAATTTCATAAACTGTCTTAATTTGAAAACCTACCCATGTGCACCCTCTCTGTCGACCTGGCTTAGAATAATCTGACCGACTTCCCTACAAAAGTATAAGAATCCTGATGAAAGAAGTGTTCCAATTATGATACAACTTTACATCTGATGATAAGGCTCCAATTCTGGAGCCCTGAGGATAGGGGAGTTCTCTTTCATTGCCATTATTTGAAAGTCAACTTGAAGTCCCCTCAATGGGTCAAATAGATCTGTTTAAAAATTATATGTATTCAAATAAAATACTTGATCTCATGCATCTGTTAATTATTTGTTTTAAGAATAGTAACTTGAAGATATCACTGTTTACTAAAGATTAATTTTAGATACCTAAAACTGTATAACTGCGTGGAAGCAAATGATTATTATCAAATAGAAGTAATTATTTGAAACTCTAAAATTATTAGTATTAAATAATATTGATACTATACACTTATGCACAAAAAATTTGTATTAGATAGGACTACTAAATATCACGTAACTGTGTACTAATTGTTCATATACGGATTAGTTACTTCAGTTATTCTTGTCTTGTACGTAATAATATTAGTTCCTTGTGCCCATGTAACTGTGTGCAAGTAAGTGGCTGTAATCAAATGTAAGATATTGATTGAAAGCATAAAATTATTCGTATTAGATTGTAATATTTAAAGCCACGCAAAATTTTCAAATAATCTATATTGAGTAAGAATATTTGATATCATAAAATTTGAGCAGAAAATTAAAAGAAACAAAAACAAAAACAAAAACAAACAAATGATCAAATTGCCAAAACTCTTAAAAAGAACTACACATAAAATGTAAAGGTTAATACAAAATAACTGTAATTCATGAAACACTGTTCATAAAATAACTCTTGATGGGTTTACATGTTAAATCAATTAGTCAATTATTTCAAATATGAATCTATAAGACTTTTTAACTAAAAAATATTGCATTATTCTATTGTGTAGAAAAACTTAATACATCTTTCAAGTTGAAAATTTAATAATTATTAGAAAAAGTTCCTTTCCCTGCCTTGATACCCGAGAATTTTGATACAGTAAGCATTTGCAAAGCTCATTTCTATCAAAATGGTTTTATTACTTTTCTAGATATCTCTTGTGGGTATTTTCGTTCGGACAGTAAAAGAACAGCCTTAATAAAAGTTATATTTTTTAAGTTCAAGCATATTCTCAAAAACGTTGCGTTTCAGTTGTGAAATATAAGAAGAAATATTCTTACTGAACACAGGTATACTATAGCGCGAGCATTGATTACACTATCTATTCTCCGCTTAAAATTTACATTGTTTCATTTGCCGCTTGCGTCATAGAAATTATGGCGCTACTCCTCACTTTGTTCTATTTTACCCTTGACACGTAAATTATAATGCTTAGTGTTAAGCAAGGAGGTATCAAGTACCATTTTTGAGTCTTTTGAAAGACTCGACCTGAGATGGAGCCCCATGTCTTCTGGGCCATTGGTTAACACTAGGCCAATTAGCCGGTTTAGTATAAAAATAAATGGATTTATACTTTTCTTTTGGGGGTTGGCGCGAAGTGGAATGCACACATGGTTGCTTTATAGCAATCACTATTATTTGTATAACCGAGGAGTCTTGCAAGAAAACATTCGACTCAGTAAACCTATAGGTGCCCATGGTGTAATAGTTATCGTCGTAGGAAATGGACACGGCGACACGAGTTCAAATCCAGGACGAGACTGATTGTATTTCACATAGCACTAATACCCTTGGGAAAGGTATGAATTCAATTATTCTCCCTCTAGCTATGGGTAAAATAGTAGGGTAGACTAGGTTTTTCAGCCTTGGTGAGGCAACTAGTCTAGGAGAAGGAAAATCTGCATTCAAACCTGTTAAACTCCGCTTAAAAAATTTACCCTGCCCGAGCGGAGGGGGTGGTAAACATGGTAAACCTATAGCCTAAGATAAGAGAAACAGCCAGTTTCAGTTTATCGAAAATGACTATTTGTTGAGTAAATAGTTTCTCGATGAGTCTAAATCTGTTCATATTGCTTCAGTGAGGACAACTATGTTAAATTAAAGGAATAGAATATCCATAAAAATATAAACTTTGTGGCTGGGCTGAAAAGATCATTAGTTTAAAGGTTTACATGTTGAATTCATATCTGTTGTTGATGATTTTTAAACAATGGCACGAAATCACAGCAATACTGATCAAATAGGGAGAATGGGAACAGCAAGGAGGCATATTTTTAAAAAATCGCATTTGGTCACAAGGCACTTTTCAGCCTACCCTTGTCATTCTAATTTCTTATTTTTATAGCAAATCAGAGGCTTCCTATAACATACATAGCCCAGTACTAAGCAAATCATTTAGACATTTTTTCCTTCGTGGTTGTGGTAATACACACTTTCATGAGTAGTGTTATTTAACGTTTAAGTTCGCTGCAAGTTCTACCAAATATTGTCAAGATTCTCAATCGGATTATTGTCCTGTGAGCTTGGTGGCCATTCCAAGAGCTACATATCGGATCTTTAATTTTTAATCCTCATGTAGCGATATAAAAATTGATCGCTGTAAAAATAAGGCCGTTTATTATTTGAGTCGTATTAGATAGCCAGGTGTCACTCTGACTTAATTCCGACCCATAAACTATGTTATCTTTGAATGTCACCCCAAAATATTCCTTTGTGCCATATTACCTTCGGCTAAATATCGACAACGGATATTACCAATACCAGGCTTTGATATCTTCTAATGTGTACATATATCACTATGACTGTTGCTTGCATTTTTCAGTTCAATAAATATGACGCTTTCAGCACCAAAATATTGTTGGTAAATTCTTCTTCTGAATGTTATATCATTGAAAAGATAATAAGATTGAATAATAATACGTTCTTTGACTCAGAATCTAGGAACTGCTGTAAAACCCTTCAACGTAAACCATCTTCATCCTGACGGCTGGGGTTAAAGAATACACCGACTACAGTTACAAAGAGGAGTAAGATCCATTTAGCGAATATCTTAGATATGATACTTGACCATCCGATGGTGAGGCTTCCGTTTTGGATCTTGGGGAATTTGGAGTAATCCTTCATTGTCATTTCTCTAATGACTACTCTGACCCGGAATAGTGGTACCTGTTACGGTGTTTGTATGGAAGGCGATTTGCAGATGAAAAAATTAATGACGGGATCATTCTTTTTCGTGTCATGGTGTTTCAAAAAGGACATGTAATATTTTTTTTAATTCATTTTTATTTTTCACATTCATTCCTTTTCGTTTGTAACATCACAAAAATATGACATACCACACTGTCGGAGAGCTCATCTTTTAATAAGCTCGCGTGACTGACTGAGATGCGTTATTTTAGTCTGTTCCTGCTGTGAGCAAATACTTGCTGAGCCTACAAGACCGCACGGGGATATTCCAAGATACATCAGCAATATATTATATATTTTTTTACAACCATTATATATATATATATATATATATATATATATATATATATATATATATATATATATAT
This sequence comes from Sepioteuthis lessoniana, assembly GCA_963585895.1. Taxonomy (NCBI): domain Eukaryota; kingdom Metazoa; phylum Mollusca; class Cephalopoda; order Myopsida; family Loliginidae; genus Sepioteuthis; species Sepioteuthis lessoniana. The sequence continues at coordinate 36,617 of CAUZXS010003057.1, read as the reverse complement.
ATATATATATATCGCACCCAAGTTTATACTTTGAGATAATCGACCTAATCAATTTTTGGATCGTTAACTGCTTTTTTTTTTCAGTGATTTAAAAATCAATTTTGAACATGTAGAAATTTCAATGAAATTTTTTAGTATTTTATTCACAGATGAATTTATTTTATAATGAATTCTTTGAATTAAAAAAGAACTAGAAAATATGTTATCCCTAAACAGGAAAATTTATGCGTTTGTTTTTTTCTTATCGTTAATTTTTTATGTTTCTAGAAGGATAAAAAACGAGAAGACTATATAAAAATAATTACATTTACGGTGTGAACACTGTAAAAGTAATTTGATAATTTAATTTTTTTTTGAAAAAATGAAAAAAATATTTTAGAATCGTATTTTATTCTATTGGAGTGTTAAAAACAATGTTTACTCTGATGAAATTTACCTCCATTTTTATTCATATAAAAGATTTTATGGTGAATTTTGAAAGTTTTTAACCCTTCTCCTTATGATGAAATATTTGTAATTGAATAAAGACTAATTTAGTTTATCTAAAGTTATATGACTACTGATTTTTCATTCGGATCAAATTTCCTGGAAGAAATAAATAAATGTCGTTTACTTTTTTGGAAATTTATATATTTTGAAGATTATATTATGGAGAAATAATTTTTTTACCCTCCTTCCCAAATCAGAGGTCCATTTGGAAGAAAATTAGAATTGAAAATAAAAAAGAATATCGCATGTTTTCAAATGTTTTTGGTAGAAAATAATTTATATTTTTCTATTATTATTCATGAATTTTGAAAATATTTGCATTATTATTGATATGTTTAATTATTCATTTCATCATCATCATCATCTCGTGCTGGCAGCACGGATATCCCTGACCCTCTTTCGCCACTCCTCCCTATCGTTCATCGCCCTAGGTAGGTCTTCAGGACAACAACCTGTATCCTCACATAGCTGCTGAATGTACGTTCGTGCTGGTCGTCCTGCTTTTGCGCGGCCGTGTGTGGGGATCCATAAGAGTACATCTCTTATGAGTTCATCTCTGCTTCTCCAGCAATGTCCTGCATGTCTGGTTCGCCTAACTTGAATAGTTTTCGTGATAGGGGGCAGGTGGCCGTACAGTTGGTGTCTTGTTGGGTGTTGCCGCCAGGACTTGTTGAGGATTGCACGCAGCATTCTTGTGTAATTGCCATCTAGTTTCTTCTCCAGCCGTTTTGTTAGCGTCCATGTAGTGCATCCATATAGCAGTATCGATGTGACCGCTGCCTGGAAGAAACTGCGTTTCATTTTATCGGTTAGGTCTGATTTCCATATAGTCGATAGCCTATTGATAGCTGTCCATGCTTTCGTTAACCTCGTTTTGATGTCCTTTTCGGTTGATTCGACGCTGCTTCCTAGGTACGTGAATTTGTCTACTAGTTTAAGAGGGGTTCCTTCTAGAGTGGAGATGTCCCCCGTTTGGTTATAGCACATATATTCCGTTTTATGTGCATTAACATGGAGGCCTATGCTTGCTGCTGTTCGTTCCAAACTATGCAGAAGTGTTTCGGCTTGGTCAGGTGTATTTGCCAGTATCGCTATGTCATCGGCGAGGTCGGCGTCGGTAATTGTTGTTGCGGGGTATCTTCTGCTTCTTTTCTTCGTCAGTTCGAAGCCATTCTCTTTGATTTTGTCAATCGATGTTCTAAGTACGTAGTCTAGACAAATGATAAAGAGATACGGAGCCAGCGTGTCTCCTTGTAGTACTCCTGCTACTATGTCGAAGTATTCTGTGTCTCCATCTGGTGATCGTACTTTTACTTTAGTGTTTCTATAGAGAATCGTTATTGCCGCTACGGTTTCTTTAGGTATGCCGTACGCTAGTAGGATTTGTTCCATCTTTCCTCTGTGAATGGAGTCGAAAGCCTTGGTAAAGTCGACAAATATTAATGTCGCTTGTAGGTTCTTTGCCCGTACACCTTCAAGGATTCTGCGGATGGTTAATATTTGTGAGGTCGTAGATCTATTTCTTCGGAAGCCATTTTGGTTTTTTCTAAGTATGTTGTCGATTTTGGGTTCTATTCTGTTTCGTAGTAGGGCATTGTAGATTTTGGCAGCTATGGATGTAAGTGTTATGCCTCGGTAGTTTTTGGCTAATCCGAGGTCCCCCTTTTTAGGGAAGGGGAGTATGCATCCCTTCGTCCATCTATCTATCGGATTTTGATTGTATACTGCGTTGCAGTGTCGGAGCAGTATGTCGTCGAATTGTCTGGTCTTCCATACTTCCGGGGGAATTTCGTCCAGTCCTGCAGCTTTTCTATTTTTAATTTTTCTGAGAACCGAGTCGAGTTCTTCTTGTGTGAACGGTCCAAGTTTAATGTCTAATTGTTTGCTAATTATTCTGGTGATTGGTTCAGGCGTTATTTTTGGTGGGTTTCCAAGTAAGTTTTCGAAGTGCTGTTTCCACAGTTTTATTCTTTCTTGTTGGTTTGCTGCTTTAAGTTTTGATTTGGCCGTGTTCTTTCTTCTGCTCACTTCGTTTATTGTTTGCCAGGCAATTCTAGATTGTCTGTTTTCCACCGAGTCTCTAATCTTATCTATCTGATTTTGAATGTATTCTGTCTGTTCCTTTATATATATGCCTGTTAATTGATATTGTGCCGTTTTTAGTTTTAAGGCATTTGTGTTTGTTGGGTTAGTTGATTTTGATTATAAATGATAACGCAAATGGGTTGAGAAATATTTGGTTTTTATCGTTTTATTGCCCCAATGATGTTTACCCATAATAAATTTTATGAGTCTGTGATGCCAATCCTTGAAGAGACCAGCATATACTCTCATAACACCTACACATAGCATTGGACTGACCAGTTAACATTGATAAAAACATGTTAACTTCAAAACGAAAGTTTAACTTTTTTTTAATAATTGATACATTCTTAGCATAAAACATTTAAACTTAAAAATTAGGGAAAGGCTATTTTGCCGGACCCTGCGTAAAAATTACCAAGGCCCGTTATTTTTAATCATAACTTTATGAAAGAAGCCTCAAGTATTTATTCAGAAAAAAAAATGGTTTTGCTTATTTGGCTATCTTCCTGATACGCAATCCCAAAATTTTCTGTTTTTTTTTAAGGAACGCACACAGAATAATAGCTGCAAAATCTACCCACTAATGCTCTTTTGATCTGCTTTTTTCGGGAAATTTTGAAATACTATTAGATTTGTTATCAGTTCACTGTTAAAAAGTTATCAAGTCATAGTTTTAACAAGTTTCAAATCTTTTTATAAAAAGAAAATTCTTAAAATGTATTTAATGAAAAAGGCCTAAATGTAATTATGGTAGAGAAAAAAATTATTTTCGCGACAAAATTAGATCAAAAGAGCGTTTGAGGCTTACTTCTCGTAATTTGGAGCCAGCATTCCTTAAAATGATGAAAATCTCGGGAGCACATATCTTGAAGATATACAATAATTTTCTTTTTTACGGGAAAACGTAATTCTTCTTTTTATTACCGACTGAACTGATGGAAAAAAATATTAACTTTTCTGTCCTTATTAGTTTAGATTCATCACGATGTTCATTGCGCCATAAAGTCAAAAAAATGTATACGGTAGCGAAATAATAAGGGGGTAGTTACTTAGCCTAAAAATTAATTATCAGTCAGTTCTTGGGAGAATAAGTTTATGTTTGATATAACAAAGGAGAACGTTTCTTAGAGAATTTTAATCTTCCGTTACTTTTATTACGACGATTTCTTTGGATTGAATTTTGATTTATTATATTGAATATATAAGAAAGAAATATTAAGGGATAAGAAAAATGTAGCAGAAAAAAGTGAGTAAATTTTAGAAAAAAATTAAACAATCACTGGCTGTATAGGGTAAACTCCTGTTATTATTTACTTCTGTTTTTAAGCAATACCCCCCTATGCAATTATAACTTACGAATGTGTTACGAATGTGTCTATCTATGTCTCAGATACTAAAAAATATCAGCATTATTTTACACACCCACTTTTTGCTTTCTACTAAATTGTATCTTAGTACAATAGATAAAACTTCCCTATGCTGTTGAGTATGCACTTCCATTTGTTTGTTTTTTTAATTAATTTATTTTTTTCTATTTCTATTTTTTCATCGATTATAAAGAGAAAACGGGAAAAAAATGCGGGATTCAGCGTACGGCAAGTTGAAAGCTACAAGTGAACGCAAGGAAAGTAAATGTGCTGCAACTTTTCATGTTTTCCAACAGAAGAAATACACAGCTAAAGCAAAAAGTAAAGACAAGGATGCTGAATGTAAATCAGAACTAGGAGGGGAGGAGCATGGATATACGCGAATATTGTGGTAGCGAATATAGAAATAAACGTTGAAGAAGATTTTCCAACAGGAATTAACGTACTTAAAGAAAATGAAGGTGGCAATGATGAGTCAAAGGAATATAGATCCAGTGCATGAGGTAAGGACAGGTATAAATATGAAGAAGGAACTGATGAAGTTACTGGAAAGAAAGAAATATAAAAGGGAGACACAGAGATTACAATGACCGAAGCTATCGCATTTTATCAATATTTATCGAAAATTCTCAGGGCAGTCGCTTGTTGATCTTGTAAAATTAGGACCTAATTTTTTTCAAAACAAAGATGAACCGTTTGTTCCAACTGTAATACCAGAGAAAATAGTCCGACTGATTTGGAGACAGGTTTTAACGCGGTTATATGATGTGATTTTTCTGACAAAACAGAAGGTACCCTTGAAAGTTAATCGAAAGAAGTAAATGAACAACGGCGGTAATGTCACTGAAAATCTCAAATGAATTCTTCATACCTTGGAAAACTCGTGAAAAATATATTGGATATAATTTGAAAAGCCAATTATTTCTCGATTATACTAGAGAGTAGGCAAGATATTTCTCAAACTAATCAGATGAGTTTCATATGTCGATACATCTGTGTTGAAGACAAATGATTGTTTTAGCCTGGAATTCAGCAGTGTTTATGCCTCAGCTGTGAGTGCAAGTGATTGACCGACTTGAGACATTTTTCTCCTCTTCAAATCACCGATGGAGAGTTTTATCATCCCATGAGGTCACGATGAAGCGTTTACTTACCTCCCGCTGGAGTACACGTTACGAAACTATTAATGCAGTGAAAACTGGATTCCAAGGAGTGATAAAGACTCTTGATTCATTTAACTCAGTTTCAGAGAATTTCAAACGAGAGGTGATGCACAAATAATTTCGCTTTGAATTGAAAACTTCTCCTTCGTGTCACATTTGTTTTACTGAGGAGAAATTCTGCAACTAATAAATCTCATTCTAAAGAAACTTTAAGAACCTGGTATTGGTTTGGATGTGTGTGTAACCTACTGGCATGCGAATACTTTTTTCTTTTACTGAAACAGGGACAGGCTAATGTTAATCAAAGTAAAAAAAAAGTGTAAGGAAAAGAAAATTATTTTGTAAAGCAGATTGGATGAAAGAGAAATCTACCAGAGAAAAAGTAATACGATGTATGTCAAACACTTGTGCAACAAGTAAAGAGACATATTTACGAATGGTAAGATGGACGCGTAGATTAACTGGAAGCACAATTTTACTCTATGACTCATCTGTGAAATGCCTTCGCTACATTATCATTACAATCAATCCTGTGAGATACTGAAGGCGATTTGGACTGAACATTTATAATCCTCGATAGCGAACACGGTGCTGACTTTGACGTATCTAAGCAGGTTTTGGAAGTTCTCTTAGATCAAGATTTTTTGCGGTAGCTGCAAAAGTTAAACTCGACATGAACATGATGACCAAATTATCAGCTATCAAATGGATTAGATGTAGTTATCAATGGCAAGTTCAAGAAACGTTGACAAATATTGTTATTGCTTGACGGCTGTTTTAGAAGTAAGATGGCTGATCCAATTTGTCCCTCATTTCAATTGAACATGAAACAGTGAAGAATATATACTTTGACTAAGTTAGTTGTAACGTTACTTCTACAAAAGCTTGTTAGAGTAAAATATGATAACTTCTGTTCTGCTAATTTTTGAATTTGTTGCTTTTCAAGTACCAATCAACGCCATTGAGTGCATAGACAAATTCACATACCTAGGAAGCAGCGTCGAATCAACCGAAAAGGACATCGAAACGAGGTTAACGAAAGCATGGACAGCTATCAATAGTTTATCGATTATTTGGAAATCAGACCTAACCGATAAAATGAAACACAGTTTCTTCAAGGCAGCGGTCACATCGATACTGCTATATGGCTGCACTACAAGGACGCTAACAAAACGGCTGGAGAAGAAACTAGATGGCAATTACACAAGAATGCTGCGTGCAATCCTGAACAAGTCCTGGCAGCAACACCCCACAAGACACCAACTGTACGGCCACCTGCCCCCTATCACGAAAACTATTCAAGTTAGACGAACCAGACATGCAGGACACTGCTGGAGAAGCAGAGATGAACTCATAAGAGATGTACTCTTATGGATCCCCACACATGGCCGCGCAAAAGCAGGACGACCAGCTCGAACGTACATTCAGCAGCTATGTGAGGATACAGGTTGTTGTCCTGAAGACATACCTAGGGCGATGAACGATAGGGCGGAGTGGCGAGAGAGGGTCAGGGATATCCGTGCTGCCAGCACAATATGATGATGATGATGAATCTTTATTTCCCCCAAAAGTAGTGGGTGCCATTATGAATACGGTCACCAGGTGGCATTTTGCCTCAGTACGCTCTTGCTGCCACTCCTTTTACAAAGTAGGCCATTTCCTCAATAAACAAAAACAACTATGACAATATCAATTTATATTATACCAATCAAATGCGTAGAAATTATAAGATAAATGAACAAATGATAACTAATAATACCAGAGACACAGTAAATAAACCGAACAACCACTACGAAACCAAATGTAATACCTCAAAGGCCTTGTCGGCTGGGGCTGTAAAATAAACTAATAGCATCACTGCAGAAGAGCCACCCCCCAACAAGTGGACAACATATGAAATTAAGCAATCTGAGTCTCCCGAAATGCTGGAGCTTTGGGAAGTGCGGAGTACCCTTTCATGGCTATCTTTCTCAAGTCCACTCAAGCCATGAGTAGTAGCACCTGATAGGGTCCGATATACGGGCAAAGTAGAAATGCTTGATATTAAAATGAGTGCAAGCAAATGACTTTTGCCATCCTAAATTGTTTGAAATAGAACTGCTTGATCATTGAAATGTGTTATAAAGAGTGACTAATATTTAATTGAAGTGATAGTGATACATAGCAATATATGGAAAGATTACCGTGTGTAAAAGATTGGACTACGCTCGTTTAAAATGTAATCAAAAATGTGTTTTCAAAACATATATATTTGATGCATTAATTTTGCCATAAAACCCAACTAAACCAAACTAAAACATTAAATCTCATTGTAAAAAATGATATAAATTCCTCTAAATCCACCTAAACTAAACCACTGCAGTATGCAAAGACACATTTTATTTCATGAATGGCTACCGAACAACCCTCAGAAGTCTTGATACGTACCTAGGCCTTAAAACAATCACTCCTTCCCGTCGCCTCATATATCACGACTCTGGTACAAGCGATATCATCATCATCATCATCATCATGTCGCGCTGGTAGCATGGATATCCCTGACCCTCTCTCGCCACTCCTCCCAATCGTTCATCGCCTTAGGCAGGTCCTCAGGACAACATCCCGTATCCTCATATAGCTGCTGAATGTATGTTCGTGCTGGCCGTCCTGCTTTTGCACGGCCATGTGTGGGGGTCCATAAGAGTACATCTCTTATGAGTTCGTCCCTGCTTCTCCAGCAGTGTCCTGCATGTCTGGTTCGTCTAATTTGAATAGTTTTCGTGATAGGAGGCAGGTGGCCGTACAGTTGGTGCCTTGTGGGGTGTTGTCGCCAGGACTTGTTCAAGATTGCACGTAGCATTCTTGTGTAATTGCCGTCTAGTTTCTTCTCCAGCCGTTTTGTTAGCGTCCATGTAGTGCACCCGTATAGCAGTATCGATGGGACCGCTGCCTGGAAGAAACTGCGTTTCATTTTATCGGTTAGGTCTGATTTCCATATAGTCGATAGCCTATTGATAGCTGTCCATGCTTTCGTTAACCTCGTTTCGATGTCCTTTTCGGTTGATTCGACTCTGCTTCTTAGGTACGTGAATTTGTCTACTAGTTTAAGAGGGGTTCCTTTTAGAGTGGAGATGTCCCCCGTTTGATTATAGCACATATACTCCGTTTTGTGTGCATTAACATAGAGGCCTATGTTTGCTGCTGCTCGTTCCAAACTATGCAGTAGTGTTTCGGCTTGGTCGGGTGTATTTGCCAGTATTGCTATGCCATCGGCGTTGTCGGCGTCGGTAATTGTTTTTTCGGGGTACCTTCTGCTTCTTTTCTTCGTCAGCTCGAACCCATTCTCTCTGATTTTGTCAGTCGATGTTCTAAGTACGTAGTCTAGACAAATGATAAAGAGGTACGGAGCCAGCGTGTCCCCTTGTAGTATTCCTGCTACAATGTCGAAGTATTCTGTGTCTCCATCTGGTGATCGTACCAGATGGATATAAAACAACAAAACACACAGACATATATATATATATACATATATATATATACATATATATATATATATATAGCAGAAAGAGCTGTATAGCCGGTAAAAATCATTTTAAATACTTGTTCCGAAATAGATGGTGTAAAACAAAAAAAATTGACAAATTCAAACAGAATTAAAAGCTTGGATTTTCACGAAGTATATCATTAGAAGTTATCAAATACACGCAGACACTGCGACACAGCCGCTTTCATTTTCACTCTACAAGACACACGCACATACACGCACACGTTTTTTTTTAATTTTTAAAGTGTTTTTAATCACTGGTCCTTATTTGACTTTGCATATATACATTAATACTGATAGCAAATGGAAAATTCGAGGAAAATACACTGACAGACACGCACACAAATATATATATATATATATATATATATATATATATATATATATATATATGTGTGTGTGTGTGTGTGTGTGTGTGTGTGTGTGTGTGTGTGTTGGTATTCTTAAGAAATTTATATCATTTCGCAATCTTATTACTTCAGCAATTATCGTATAACTCATCTCTAAATTTAGCAGCATGATTTAAAATAACACGAGGTTTTATATCAAACATAGTTTCTTTTCAAGTGAATGGTATTTTTATACTTGAAAAAAAAAGGAAGCATAAGTCATAGGACATTGTGTGGTTCGTACACAAGTTGTTAGAATTGAAATTAATTAAACTTAAATTCCTTTTATAAGTTGAGTATTTACAAAAATGTTTCAACGCCATAATATGTATATAAGTTTATCATTTCCCAAGCTTTAAAACCAGTGGACTAACGTTTTTAATCATTTCCCCTATGTTTTACCTTTGCATATTTTCCAACATGTATATTGTATGTCATTGAACCACACATAACTATACAATGCAATCGAACCTTTTCTCAGGCTCCACCATCTACACAAAATATTATATTGTTTGGGATTCCATTTGTCGGTTCAAATCCAATCTCTTGCTTGAGATCTGCGTTTAATCAAAAGACAACAACCATTGATTCTAGGAGACGAAATATGACGCTCTGTCGAAATTGGATTTGTAGCAGTTGGCCATCAAGCTGAATGAAATTGAGTGCGTTTTAAAACAGTGACTGTATCCATCTACTGTCCAACCCTAGCCATATATAATATAACCACGAACTATTTGGTATCACTCGTGACGATGGCTTCATTCTATTGACAACGCCTTTTTTGTGCTTCCTTGAAAGCTTTTACGCAACGTCATTGGTTGTAGGAAGTTGATATCTTAGCCGATAGCGGAAAAGAAGAGTAAAGAAATATGGTCAATGATTGTCCAAAACGTAGAAAGAAAAAGTAAGGTATAATTAAATGGACTTTGGTTTGGCTTGCTAGGGAAATGAACAGGAGTATAAACAGGTGTTCAGAATATATCACTTAGTATAAGATCAGAAAAAGAATGAGAGGAAGTAAAAAAGAAAGAAAAAAAGAAAGAAAGAAAGAAATTGAAGATAAAATGTGATAGCGAGCCGAGATAAATAGCTTGTGAGAAAAATAATAGTTATATGGATACGAAAGGGATAAAAGATTTAAAAGTGATGAATGGAAGGAAAAACTAGAAAAAGTGGAGAAAAATTTACGAACTGATATATTAGAAGATTTCAGAAAAATGAAACAAGACAGCGTATATGTATGTAAGAATGTAATTAAAGTAAATTAATTTAAAATGAAGGAAAATAAAACAAGGAAGGGAAGAAATAAACGGTATGAGAGAAAAGTGAAAAAAAAAGTTATTTGAAATATCTGAAGAGCTGATAAATAAGAAAAAAGATAAAGAAAATATGGATCTCAAGTTTTAAAAGTATAGAATTCAAAGATAATTTGATCGATGAATAAATTAATGTTGTTAGAGGAATTGTTGGAAAAAAAGTAAAAGTGAATTAGAATAGGTTACGTTTGTTTGTTTAATGGCATATCAACTGACATAGGTTATTAAATGCAAAAGCCACCCGTGACAAAGAACAGTTACTGTATAATTTAACCTATAGCTCTGGTGTCATAAACTTCCCAAACATAATAATCCGAAATGGAATGTAATAGTGTGATTGGAGTTAGAACTCGATTATTGTATTGTTCAGGACGTCAGTAACTAAGCCACGGTTGTCCCCACTGAATAAGTATATATTCTTGATAAGTAAAAGAATAGAATTTCATGAAGACGGAAGTGAAAAAATGTAACAAAAAATTGGAAGTAAAAAGAAAAAATGAATAATGATCAAAATGATTTCGTTGTGATAAAATCGCCAGGAAATATGACAGAGAAAAATATAAATGAGAGAAATACGAAATAATTCAGACGAGAAAAGCATGGAATATCTAAAATCTAAGAGAGAAATATGGATAGTGAATCATATAGAAGCCTTATAAAATTCAGATGGAAAATAAACTCTTTAAAACTAAGAACAAGAAAATGATTTATAATTATTCTGAATGATTTTATAAATTTCGTAAGTTTTTCAGTGGTCTGTTGGGAAACTTAGACAAAAATTCAGGATTCAAATTTCTAATTTTCAATACAAAAAATTCCGAAATAAAATTACTAAAAAGAATGGTACTGATGTAAGAATAAGTTCCGTTTCAAAATAAAATCAGAAATAATAAAACTTAGATAGAGAAACATTTAACTAATATAAACAGAAATAAACATTTATAATATTACATATAGAAAAATGCATTGAATTAAGCCACCTATTCGATGCTTACTGTATTTTCGTCTTATTTAACAGTAAATAAAAAAAAACATAAAGCAGGCAACGTACAATTTACCTTAAAAATACAAAACTTCATTATCATGAAACCAAATTTTCGATTGATGGAATGAGAAAAATATTCTGTATCCGATGCAGGTATAGAAGTTCATTTTTGAGGCACTTATTACCATCTACTCATAACTTTTGAGAAATTTGTTGTTTTCCTCTAGAAATCGTCTTTATGTTTCATTTGAATGCCACCAGACAGAAGACCAAACATCATTAATTTTGCTTAATTTTCATTGAATAATACTTTCATCCAATTCGTCACACGCCATGATTGTTTCTGTTTACCTGACTTTAAACTCATTTTCTTTCTTTTTATGTATTAGTACTCAGATTAATTTGGTTTTTCACTGTGTAAATCCTATTTAATTAGCCATATTCTCACGCTTTTATCAAAAACAACTGTAATATCCCAACATAAAATAGTTTTACTATCCTTTCTGTTATTCTATTTGATAAATTCATTGTTAGAATCGAGACTCCTTAGGTAGGCTTGACCAATTGTTGACGTCTGCAGAAACCTATATCAAGGCACTTCTTGCTCTTGCAGGAATATACTTTAATTACTTGATGCAAAGAGACGGAGTAAATTGTTATCTTAGAGTGGAGTTTTAAAGACAGATTTAGATGAATAATAGTTACTGCAATGGCCCCATAATTTGATTATTAAGTGCAAACTTTCTGTTCATTGTTAAACTGTTTTGACTTAGCAAAAATGTTTAGATTATATTGTTGATAATTAAAAATACAAACATTGTTTGTGCAGAAGGGTTATTGAGATGAAATTCAGCTAGTAATATAATCTGTTTAAAGTTTATTTTAGAACATACAGGCGTGATAAAATTGTCAGTTTAAATATCATAGATTAAATTGTAATAAATTACATTGTCACCCCGAGCAGTGATAATTCTGAATCTGAACAACAAGTTATTACAACTGAAATTTTATGATCTACATATTTGGAAATAGATTTCTGGTCTCAACATGGATTTGCATGTTAGATAGTACCATTCTTAGTTGCCCAGTCGGCAGGGCCTGTAGAATACACCGACTGCTTTACTGCAGAGGGTTAAGACACCCCCAACGAGTTCTATGGGTATAACACTAAAAAGTCTGGTGGTGAGGTTCCAGTAATGCTGGAGCTTTTGATAATGTGGGGTACCAATTCACTGCTATCACTCCCATGTACACTCAGGCCCGGAGTGGTTGCCCCCGATAGGGTCATATCTATAGGTCAAATACAACTAAACTGGGTACGTATGCTAAACTGAATTGTTTGAAATATAATTTTTTTGACATTTAACTGAACCGTTTTGACATTTGACTGCTTTTAAACAAAAAGAAATGATTAAACTAATCTGATTTTTTTAAAAATCTAATTCAACGATAAATGAACAGAAAAGGGTTGATACGCCGTAAATCAACCAACCAATCAACCAACTTCTTTAGATTTTCGTGGACAAAACTTAGCATATAACACGCTTGAGTTAGGTCTCGTGAGATTTGACGGAAAGTTGCAGAAGGGAAGTATTGTTTGGATTCTCAGGTTCCATAGTCAAAGACAGAATTTGCTGAAGTCATTATTTGATTCCAATTAACTACTGTCGTCATTCGAAATATGTTAACATCTTGAAACTTTGTATATATATCTTCGTTACCAGGACTAAATTCTGTATTCTAGTTAATTTCCAGTATTCTTTATTTTTCCCTTATATAAAACTCAATTTTCCAAATTTCATCACGGATTTTAAAATACAAAGGCACACCTACACAAAGAGTAATGTCCACGTTTCTTCTTCGCAAGTTTGCAACAAATCCTCAAATCCACTGGAACTCGAAGAAAATAGACTGGATTTCATTAGACTATATATCTCTCTAACTAATACGGACGGAGTGGGTCATTAAAACCCAAGAACCAAAGGACATATTTGAGATAGGCACCTGTGAGAGCGAAAATATTGAAAGCATATCTATAGGAGACTATTCGTTATATTTATGCCGAGACTGATATTAGTTATAACTTTTCTTTAACCACAGTTTGATTTGCATATCCAGGCTTCTGATGGTATATGTTTTAAATCACATGCTCATTCCATAGTTTTCTCAATATTGGGTTTTTCCATAGCAATTGCCTCTGCAGGGATTGGAAAACATTATACAATTAATTTACCTAATTTAATCTAATTTGCTAAAGGAATATTGTATGAAGTCAGAATGCTAAGCTGTTAATTAAAAATATATTCTGTTTTATCGTCAATTAGTTTAATTCCTGCTAAGTAAATAATTATTTTTTGTATTAATAAAAAGTGAACATCGTCTCATCATTACCATGATCATAATTGTCATGATTATGATGATGGTGATGATCATGATCATGATCATCATAATCATCAAGGCTTGTCGACAGCAAGGATTCTTTTTACTTCATAGCACCATCCGTGCGTTTAGGCTATCATATTTGGTAGTTTAATATATTTTCCCAAGCGAGTCATGTTTTTATTTTCTTCCTTTCTTTGAATGTTCTTGTTTTTCTTTTCCTTGATTATTTGTAATTATTTATTTACCAATTTATTTGTCCATTCATTTACTAAACTAACTTTTTTCTTTCTTTTTTTCTTTCTTTCTAGGAATTTCCTTCTTTTTGTTTTCACTCGATATTTGTGAATGATTTTTTAATCATTGTTCTTTTTTTCTTTCTTTTTTTACTTTCTTTTGTCTATTTATTCAACTATTTTCTAACGAGTCGCATTTGCTTGCTTTAGATCCCTTATTTCCTAAACCTCCGTTGGCGTGCTTTTTCGAATAGTTAAAGCTTCGTCCAAAAGAATGCTTATAGATTAAGCCAACCGGAATTTCTTGCACACAAGGAACCTTCGAGTGATTATCTTGCAAAACTTACTGAAGTCGTTTTAAAAAGAATGGTTCCGGTGTTTGCTGCTAACTTTCCAGGTTCAGAAACTAAATAACCCACAGGGATAAAATACAATGAATTAGACTATTAAACAACTATTAACATCGTTTTTTTTCTGTTTTTGTGTGCTTCTGACCGGTAGACCTGGAGGATTTTTTTTAGCAGAGCTAACAATTACAGATGCAAAATATTCAGAAACTTACAGGAAAACCAGGCAGTTATTTATATGGTTCGAAGCACGTACAATCGAAACGAGATAATCTGTTGATGTTGAACATTATCAAAATGTAGGATTGTTACTTATTTTTCCGAAGTAAATCATTGATAACACTCGTGACATTATGTACAGTTCAAACAATATCCTGAACAGTCCTGCTGAAACATTAGAATAGTCTTCCTTAAAGTTCTTGTATTCTTTTTCTTTTTTTAAATTTATTGATATTTTAAAACTGTTTTCCTATTTGAAAGAGGATTTAACGATGCTTTTCCTTTGTTAAACTTTTAACAAAAAAAAAAAAAGAAGAAATTAAAAGAAACGCACAAAACACTTTCGGTATATCACGTGTAGGGCACTACTAGCCAAAACTTCGTGACTGAGTGTTTTATTTATTTATTTATTTATAGAAAGGGTCACGATTACTGTTGCATATCATTTCGGTCACGAGTTCACAGAAACATTTAATTGAAGTACTGTCTTAAAATTTATTTTGCTATTTGGACACATCTTTCACTATGTGTTACTTTCAGAAGAGCCATTGTTATAAAAGTAAGTAAATTTGACGACCAGAAGGCTTCCTTTTTAATAATAGCTACAAAACCAAGGATTTGGGAGTGGGTGTAATTCTTTGCTTGGTTTACTCAACTTTAACCTTGATCCTATCTTATAATGCTGAGTGTTAATCAAGGAGACATCAAGTACCATTTTTTAGTCCTTGTATGACTCGACCTGGGATTTAACGGCTGGTCTGCCAGGTCATTGACGAATAATCTACTCACTAGGCCAAATAGATTTTAAGACACTACTTCAATTAAATGTTTCAGTGAACTCGTGAACGAAATGTTATCCAACAGTAATCGTGTCCCTTTATTATCATACCGATTTTTTATCCAATCTGACAGCGGAGCTTAGAATAAGGTGATAGTACGTACAGGATAGGGTAAAAACCATCCCCAAAAAACAGAAGTTATGGGTTTGTTAAGAAATTGCGTAATGTGGATTTATTTTTAGTGCAGTGGGGAATGTAGAGTACCCATGGTCGTTACTTCCAGGTCTAATCTGACCCGGAATCTTAATACATGATAGTGTGAGTGTGTTTTCTTTTTGATCAATCAGATAAAAAATGTCGTGATTTATCTAATATTACGGCTATTCGTGGAAAAGAGCTGCAGTAGTACTATTTAACGCATATCTTGATGGAATAAGAAGTTTCACACCTTATCTATGGTAGTTTGTTCAAATATGAATGCAGTAGAACGACTGGAGTTCAAACCCGCTAATTTTGAAGCCACAGTCCTGCACTTTATCCATCTGGCCACGTGGATTCCCGTTTTATATACTAGATTCTGGTCAAATAGATCTAATTGAATTTTTTTCGTATTTGAAAGGACCCTGTAAAATACAAAACCTCTTGAAAACAACTACACAAAAAAATGTAACTATACAATGAACACAGTTCACTAAACTATAGGTATAAATTAACCCAGGACAAGTTGACAAAAAATCTTATATACAATTTAAACCTATTGACGGGGTATATTTTATATATTTGTGCTTCAGCTTTCCTTCGCAATTTCCTATGTTTAACTTTGTAACAGTGTTCTCTTTTATTAGTACTTAGAATCATGTTCATGTTTTTGTTATTTTAAATAGGTTGAAAAAAAAATAGTTTCCCACTGCAAGGCTGGGGAAGAGATAGATTCATATCTGTTCAAAAGGTATTTGCGCAGAATGAAAAAACTGCCTCGTCCAGGATTTGAACTTTGGCCGTCAAAGCAATTGCTTTACGATGATATCCGTTACGCCATGAACGCCTCAGAATATTTAAGTTTATCACATTTATATCTCCGATAATGAATGAAACATTGGTTTCGGCATTGTATGTTATATTGTTGCATATATGAAAGACGTATTGTTGGTCGGTGTCAAAACTAAACATATGCCAGAAATCTGTCAGCTCTTCATTTTTCGAAGGTAGTCTGTTTTTATTTAGATTATTAACGCTACATACAATCCCATCCCAAATCTGGGTTTCTGCACTAAGAAGTTAAGCCTTATAAAAAGAAAACACAATAAGATCTTAGAGAATATCGAGGAAAACCTGAGTGAGGTCAAAATTAAATATAGATATTTAACATTGTAAAAGGAAAATCGAGTTGGAATGTTGATTTTTACATTTGCCAGATTTACCCACCAGATGGAAAGATTGGTAATGAACAAATGTTAATCTTGCATCGAACAAGTTTGAAATTACGCAAAAGAAAATAGGCTCTGAAATGAACAAAAGAAAAACAGTCCTGAAGAAATAAATAAATGATAGAACAAGCAGAAATTAAATGTCAGGAAAAAAGAGTTTTGGTTTGGTTTAGTTTGGTTTGGTTAGGTTTTATGGTATATCAACCATTTTTACACATATAAACAGTTGTATTTCAAACAATTCAGTTTAGCAGAGGTACAGGGTTTTGTTTACTCACAGCTTAATGTCAATAAAGGTCTATATCTAAAAATTCAGTTTATTTCTATCAGGTACCACCACTCCGGCCAGAGATCCAGTCAGTGTATTCTATACCTCCAGCTGACTTAGCAAAAAAGATGACGTGAATGAATGAGACAAAAATAGAGTGAAGAAGTGATAAAAATATTTCAATAGCTTACATAAGATGTGCCAAGCTGACAGAAATTAAAATTGTTAAATACAATCATATTTTTTTCTGACACGAGTTTTACGAGTTAGCAAATGTCTACAAGAGGTTAATTTTTTTTCTGAAACCCCAAGTGTCATTGCTTGTACAATCAATGTAGCCCTGCTAATTGCTTATCTTGATTTTACTATTGCCGGGAAAAAATTAAAATATCGATGAGAAATGTTATGACGTCGACTTCTAGCAAATTAAATATCGTTTAATATTTAATTTATATGGTTACACAAAAAGATACACATAAGGTTTTGATAACCCGAGAGATAAGAAGTTATGAACTATGCACAACACACCAAGCTGCTTGCTATTTGTTTTTTATTTGGGTATCCTAAAATATTATTCGTTAAATTAAACTTCAGTTGGCTCGTAAGTAAAGATAGGGATTTTGGTAAGTTCAAGGTCGACCAGCTGTTGAGTTATACATTGTATAGATGGTGGGTAATTCATCTGCCCCTGACTAGTGTAAAAGGGATTGAGAAGAAGCAGCCATTTTTTGATGACAGTTTGACTCAGTGGCAAACTGGCTGATCGCATCTTCCCTATTTTACAAACATGAACAGACAAATGTTGAAAATATAGTAAAATATGTAGGATTATTGACAAAATATGATGTAAAGTGATGTCAAGATCGTTTTATAAATTGTTTTGGGTCTTGAAAATATGAAAAGACACTCAGTTTTTATAGAAGTGAATTATCAACGAAATCAAGTTCATTTCTCAGAAAAGAAATGAATACATTGCAACTTAGAAAAGAATTGCTCATTTTCAGTGTCAAATAACTTCTGAAATCTATTACAAATTATTCGAATAATTTTAACGTCATGATAACACGCCTCGTGTTGTTTTATGCCTTAACCTTTAGGACTCTGTTCATTTTAAATTCTTATCTACATTTTAATGAAGTTGCTTTCAATACTTACGGTTGGTTACTTACGGTCACCATTTAAGTATTGTTCAGGTTTATCACATCTTAACTTCTCTTATCTAGCAGATAACGGGTGCTTTTAGAGTGAAATGACTGTAAATTGTTGTTTTGTGTAGTTGTTTCTATTATTTATTTATTTTCTTTTTGTATACGGTCCTATTAAATGTAGATGATTTTAAGCATATCTTATTGACCCATAGATAAAACCATCATAGTTACAATCATTCCAGATCAGAGTGGATCTGAGAGTAATGACAATGAAGGGGTACTCAACACTTTGCTGATCTCCAAACCTATTAGATACAGCATAGTGTCATACCCAAAGACACCTCTTTTTATTGGGTGGTGTTTTTCATTCTTTACAGGAAAAGCACTAAGGGTTTTCAAAGGCCCACCGACAGAGAGTAATCTTCTACGAATAAAATATGAATTAACTAAAATGTACTTTTTTTATACTCTAAACCACTTTTGTGCATTATTCAGACTAGTAAATGTAAAAATCTTAAAATTCATTGTTCACACTTATTAGACAGTTAAGAGAAATTATAATTAACATAAAACTAAAATAGTTCTTATTGCAAAACGGTTTCTGACACGTAGTAATTACTTAATTTAGTAGATATAAACATCAACAATAAACCTGAAGGAATGTTAATTTCAATCAGTTATTTCTAAAGACGGGAAAAAATCTTGCATGTTGAGTTATTTGTATAATCACAAAGCGTAAATTCAATTTTGAAAATGCATCGAAGATTAAACCACTATTTCCCGCATTAATAATATGTAAGTAATTTATTTTAAATTAAAATTTCCTTCAGATTCACAAAGAAAATTTAATGAAAATGTTTATATGTAGTTGTTGTCACGCATATTTCAATCACAAGGAAGAAAATTATCGTTTTTGTAATTTAGAAAAATTATTTCATTAACATACTGGGAAGTAAATAATTTGTTGAAATTTTCTTTTTTTTTTTGTTTTATATTGTATTTTAATAGTCTTTTTCCATATTTAGGAAAATGCACCAGAGAGTTTCTAAGATAATTATTTTGACTTTTTTCTATTGGTTGCTGAAGAGAGAAAAGCTCCATCGAATCTTTAAGGAGTGTTTTCCATATATATATATATATATATATATATATATATATATATATATATATATATATATATATATATATATATATATATATTTGTGTGTGTGTGTTTTTAAGTTACATAAACATCACTGTTTCCTTTTTTTTACAGTTTTATAATTCTGTTAAATCATTGAGCAGAATTACTATTATAAAATGAGTGCTGTGCTCTCTTTTTTGTTCTTTTTTTGTCTTCTTGTTTTTTCAAACATTTATATTCGCCTACGGCAAGAAGCAAGTCAGATAGTTGAAAAAGGATCCATATGCTGCTATAACAAACATGTTCAGATTTTCAAATCGATCAAACATATTGACAAACTCAAAATAAACATAGAAAAATGCAGAGAAAGAAAATAATATTTCTTTGGAACTCAAAGCACCAAAGAGAAAGCACCCCACAAAAAAAAACAAGATTTTACTCACATAATAAACACCAATTGTGACTGAATACTTCCAACTTTTCAGAAACTCAAACAAGCCCGATATTCCCCGTTGTAGGAACGATTTTTTTATTTAAATGGTATTTATATGTGCGTGGAATAAACTTACTTAATCATAGAAAATTACAGCTCTCGGGCATGTATTAGGAATAAACCTCACTGTAGTTAAAGTAACGAGTGACGAGTGACGAGCAAGCCATTCTACACCCCACCACACACACACACACATTTTTGAAATTCACCAGCTGTGACAATCAGGCTTTAGTAGGGTTTATTCCAATTGTTGCTGTAGCTGTTCATTTGAATCTAAAATCATAAAAAGTGGTCAGTCATCTTATAAGATGTATAGCAATAACATACTGAATTTTCAAGAGTCTACGACAATTTTAAATGCCTGTACAAATAAGTATTTAAACTTATTGAATGCAAGACGTAACTGTTTGTAACCAAAAACAATACTTGTAGTAAACTGAATTTTCAGAAATTTAATTTTGCGTTAAATGACCCATGAAAGGTTGATATACCGTCAAACAACCAATCAACCAACCAACCAATCATAAAGGGATTATATATTATCGTCAGTGCCTTCCACCAATTTGGTTCCGGGCTGTGGGACTAAAAGAAAAAGGTCAGTCATATGGACACTTACGAATATTTTCGATAAGATTCTGTCACTTTGTCAATAATATTGGTATGTATTTGAAATGAGGTGAAGCTTCCAGAATTAGCTGCGAACAGCACGCATCATTCTTAGGATTTCTTATATATATTTCTCTTTAGACGGTAAATTAGAGTTCAATTAATGCAACGATGCTCTAATACTGACAAGTCTATATCTTTGTAAGAACCTTGTTTTATCTTATCAGGAAGAACAGGTTTCTGTCATGTCGTTAACCTCCCAATTGAAATCCATGCCTTATTAACATTTACTGACATCACTTTCAATAGATAACTAAACAGTAATTGTACAGCGACTTATAACCCATATTACAAACCGTGCAAGTTTGATGAACAAGACATTCTATGCAGCACGAGAGAAATAAAGTAAAACTCATAACGAGGTTCTTCTATACTTCTTGCACCAGAACAAAACAGTGTAGGTCAACATCAAAGAATTACATTGATCAGCATTGTAAAAACAGTGAACACCGTCTAAAGAACATTTCATTAGCAGTAACGAATATAAATGGGTGACAAGAAAGAGACAAAAGAAATCCGTGCTATTATCACATGATGGTGAGTGAGGAGGATGAAAAATAACATCGAAATATACTAAGATTTTATACGATTTTATAGCTTTCGACGTGGTATATTTTTCTATGCTCTTTCTCTCTTTTTCCTCGGTGTATCATAATGTATAACAATGGGGAAAAATATCTATCAGCTAAAATGATTTCACTTTTATTATAATTGTTTTAACTGATTCATCTTGTAATAAAATGGTTATATTAATGCATGCACTTATCATCGTCAGTTGATGTCTGCTTTTCGCTCTTATACGCTGTTTATTGCTGATTATTTGCCTGCTGAAACTTCTGTTTTATTTTTATTAGTCCTTTTTAAGTCAGTCTATTTAGTGCATCTGTAGTTTCATTAACCGCACCAATTGTTTATTCACGCAGATACAATTGCACACGTTGTACATCTATTGCTTTACATTTGTTTTCTACATTTTCTTCACATTCTTCTATTTACGTCAGTTTAATTCAATCTCTCTATCAATCTATCAGTGTGTTTATATATATATATATATATATATATATATATATATATATATATATATATGCACTCCATATTGGATACATGACAAGATAATTGGTGATGAATAAGAAACAACAGAAGGAACTACTGTTCAACGGAAGTCGTACGTATCGCTCGTATAAAGACAAACGAGTCTAGGTAAGATATCTCTGACAAGATGCAGACGATACCTAAATGGCTGTTATCACCAAGAGAATAATAAAGACAGAGATGGCGCCAGCATGTCTTCAAACGAAGCGCAGTACTTTGATACCTTAAACCAATAAGGAGTAAGAGTCCTTGACCCGGAGGAAATCAATGCAAGACATATTGAAAGAGATCTGCGAAAGAAAAAAGTAATGAGTAGTTCTGGCGACCTCCATTACCGCACAATTGAACCGAGGAAAGGTGTTTTCATGTCTGCCTGCGCGTCAGTAGCGATTTCATTCGGTTGAGACCATTCTTCACAAACAAGAAAAGAAGCCAAAAGAGACTTGGTGATTAGGATCGGTGCAAGGAGAAATTTTATGCGTCTGGGTAAAATGTGTGAAAACATCGGTAGAGACAACATTTTGAACGATCAATTTTTTCAGCAATTTTAGAATCAGATAATTTAATTATTCAACGCAAATATTATGATAAAACGATGTTTGGTCAATTCATTGTTAGAATGATTTTAACGGTGCGTCAACACGTCTCGGTGCATTTAAATGTAAAGATTTGGAAATCGGATTAATTGTACGTTCGGAGTGGAGTCCCTGTGGCATGATAGGATTCGTGCTGAAGTGCGACGTAGTAGTACGAAATTCGAATTTTAGTCATGCCATTACCGACACTTTCGAACTAATAATCAAAATAAAGGTATGAACTCCCTTATCTCCCCATCTATGCATTGAATTGTACAACAACTGCTTTTCTACAATATGGCTTTGACGTTAGATATACAAATAATATTGATATGTCATTAAAAAACAAAAATAAAACATAATTTTGCGTTTATATTTACATTTCGACGAAGTTGTTTCCCAAGAATTCTATTATACACAGTCCAATTGAATTCAAATATTTTATAAGTATATCTATTTGACCCATAGATCGGACTCTAATAGGTATAATCATACTTTCTTTGCCTTGAATAGAGGGGGTTATTTACCTTCTAAATAGGATACATTCAGAAAATTTAAAGCTTGCTTATGGGACAGATTTTATTCAGAAGAAAGCATGCATTCTAACTTTGATAGAAAATTTAAATAAATCTACTTCGATTTTTATGACATTATTTTGATACGAGTGGTATACAATTCGCAAGCTGTGAACAAATTGAAATATTTTTGCCCTTAATAACATGTTTATCCAAGAAACAACCGTTCATGCTATTTCCTGAGCAACACTCAGGTAGCTTTATGTGTTCTTTCTTTTTCAAAAAATGATATTTGTCTTGTGGCAAGGAATTACATCTAGTATTATTCCTTTCAATAATCTTAAGGCAAACAGAAATAATTATATTAAAAATGTCCTCTTAAACTTTCCCAAAAGTTCATAGTATTTATCTCGATATGTGACATGAATTAATCATGTAATTAAAAGGAATTCCATGAAAAAATATTGGACAATTTGTTTAGAGAATGTAAGTAAAAAAAAATAAGACTTGTGTTTTGAAAACAAAGTAGTGAATAATAATCAACAACAATATACGCAGTATATTTGTCCAAAGTTCTTTAAAAAGAGTAGTTTTTACTTGTGAAGAAATTTTGCGTGAGTGATATTGATGCTATATACTACTTAAGAAAATAAAGACTTTGTAGAAACGCTCCGATAAAACTATTACCCAAATGCATGTTCTATTATTTCAACACACACACACACACACACATACACACACACACACACACACACACACACACACACACACACACACACACACACACACACACACACACACATATGCCTTTAGACACAAAAACATAAAGAAACACACACAAACATACAGGCACGCGCAAACACACACACACACACACACACCCGCACACGCACACGCATATATATTCATGTATATCTTTTCTTGTAAACTCACATACAAACGCACATATACACGCAAACACAGATTCACATACACTATCACCCCCGCCACAAACACACGCACACACACATGCACACACACACATAAATATATATATATATATATATATATATATATATATATATATATATATATATAATTAGAGAAAGAGAGAGAAAGTGTCAGAGATAGATAGATAGATAGATAGATAGATAAAAGAAAGTGTTATTGAATGTGACGGAGAATATAATTGTTTTTTTCTTAAAATTTTCAGCTTTTAAGAAATCATTACAGTTCAATTTTTCCGCCTATTTTCAGTAAATTATAAAAAACAAATTTCAGACAAACTTGAAGGTTTAATAGTTTCTCCTGGTCAACTCAAACACAGAATCATCATTTTTGATAATTAGTAAATTAGAATAAACATCTGTATATCTATTTATATTCAGTTGTTAATAAGATAAAAATGATATAAAATTGACAAAAAAAACTTGCTGATGAGCCACATAAGTGAAGGGAATCCATTTTACACATCACTAATTTTACTGATGACATTCGTCTTGCAAAAATTAATGTGTAACTTTATTCTTAGTTTTGTACCCAGTATAGCTGACCTCTTGCCATACTTAGCAAATCTAATTAAATTACTATGAATTAATTCGAGTTTAAACTAGCTGTTCCAGTAATTCCTTGATTCATTTTTCTTCACATTTGCATACATGAATCTTTTTTTAATATACAAAAAGACACAAATGAAAATAATATTTCCGAATGTTTATTTTCAGTGGATTTCCTCACAATATTCAACATTTTAAAAAAAACCTTCATCTGAGTGTAATAATTAAAGCACTCCATACTTTTCAACATTGCAATCAGTCAAGATTTTGATCTAAGATGAAATTTTCGCTTTGCTTTCACTGTGGAAAATTTTCTGTGTATTTAAAAAAATACCTTAATTCATCAATTTTTTAAAAAATTGTTTCATACATCATTTTTAGGTGACTCCATGAGTTTTATAGCTAGTGTAAGGAACACTTGATATGATAACAAATCAGAATATCTCGTTAAGCCTTTTTTAAAGCTACCCACCTGCTAATCATCTATTTTCTTTTGACTGACCCTCACCATTTATTCAACATAACAATTCTTGTCAAAGTGATAAAAGGGTATTAGTTGTCGGCATTTTTTATATGACGCTGGATAGATTTTCATTGTTTAGAATATTCCGACTGTTATCTTCATCTTTAGAATTATATTCCCAACGTTTCGACCGAAGCGTACTTTGGCCTTCTTCACGCGTTTCTTGTCGAACTTAAGAGCCTACAGGGAACTTCGAGTCGAACTCTTTATTTAGTTCACTAGAGTAGAGTTTTCTAACCAGGTAAAAGTGTTAAGCTATTGTAAGAATTCCTTATTTTTAATTGTAGTCAAGATTGAACCTGTAACCTCAAGTTGAATTATTTGGGACGTTTATTGGACCAACGGAAAGCATCTAGAAAAACAGATATAGGCGTCTGGTTTTGAACTTCAAAATTTCTTTTTGTTTATTAGCCTCATGGCATATCAATCTTTATGGGTTCTCTCACGACAAAGAACCCCTTGTTGAATAAGAATACTGTTACTGTTTAACCCAAAATTGGGTGGGATAATGGGGAACATACCATACCCAAGAGTATTTTCCGAAAAATAACGTATTAGTCCATCGGGAGTTTGAATTGGTTTGTTGCAATACCACAGTCTAGCATAGTATCCACTTCGAAACTTTTTGGTTCGGTTTTCTTTTATTAGCCTATTAACAATTATTGGTTATTAAATGCCCAATTCTGTTTGTACACGTAGACGTTAAATACACCTGATATGTAAACACATTTTATTGATGCACACAGTTAAATGATCACTTCTATTTCTAACCAATCAACTTATCACAAGTCAAAGTTAAATGGTTCCAAGTATTGCTATAAATCACTAACAATTCAATTGAACAACAGTCTATCTACAAGTAAATGATCAAACAGTTCTACCTCAAAAAAATCAATTTAGCACAAATCATTTGTTTGCACACGGTTTTAATATCAAACAATTCTATTTGACCCGTAAATAGGGCCCTGTCAGGTGCTACCACTCTGAGGTAGAATGAACCAAGGAACGATGGTTATGAAATGGTACTCTACGTTCTGGAAAACTCCAGCATTACTGGAACCTCACGAACAGATTGCTTATTGTCATTTTGTAAGTTGTAAAGTTAGCGACTGTATTCGAGGGTGACCTGAAGGTTCCCTTTTCGATAGCTATTACACTAAGTTGTAGGGGAGGGCGCTACTCCTTCCCCCGTACAGGACACTAGTTGCGGTGTTGGGTGGGGGCTTATCCCTCGTCAAAGATGCAGTCAGTGTATCTTACAGCCTTAACCGAATGGGCTACCGCAGCACGGATATTCTCCTTAGGTGTTGTGTAGTTGTTAGTATTTCATTTTTATATTTTTTACGTGTATTTTTTTTTTTTTCATTTTTACATTTTTCGTCAGAATACTAACACTTTTTATATAGATCTCTTCAAATCAGGGATGGCACATTCACAGGCACTGCCGCAATTGAGGTGACATGTGGGAAATGGAAATCAATGGCTTACTTCACACTCCCAAAACTGGAGCCTCACCATCAAGAAAAAATGAGCGTTTTACTAAGTAAAACCTTTTTTATAGTGCAGGCTCTTTCTCCTATTATCAGCATATTAAAAACACCACCGACACGAAGTAAATACTTTTGAGGTTGAGGATAACATACACTTACTTTTATGAAGTAAGATTTAAACTAATTCAATAAATTTTAAAAGAGAAATAGAGAAAGATAGAAAGATAGAAGATTAACGATGGTAAATAGACGACAAATAGTTGTGAAAAAACACACACAGAAAGAAGAAGCAAGCGGATGAGAATAAGAACGGCTCAAAAAGAGAAATGAAAAATACACGTCCACGGATTTGTATAATGTGCCAAAGATAAAGATTAGTTGCCTTGGCGTGTCTGATTTAGCACGCTTTTCATCGCCTGATAAATCTTGGAACGTGGTAGAAGGACCCCCATTACACGCAGACATGATGGAATCAGTCCCAAGAATACTTTTATGCCACTTCTATTTACACCCGATTCCCACCCTGCAAATCATTTAAGAAAGAAAAAAAAACTTACTCCCTTTCTGAGCATAAATAATAAATGCCGATTACTTTGTGTAAAGGCTTCAAAATGTCCGGTCATCACTCATTCTCTGACCAGACCACAAACGCTGTGAATTCTCATAGACAGCAATAATTATTTATTTCTTCATCCCCCTATCTCTTCATTTTCTTATATTTTCTTTTTGGCTTATTGCATTTTATTTTATTCTGAAATGTGGCGGCTGTCACCAATTTTCATTATTGTCAGAGACCCGCGCGAGATTTCATTTTTCCTTTTCTTTATTCTATTTTCTTTTGGCCAATGATAATGTATTTCATGAGTTTCTTCTTCGAAGATAATGGTTGTTGAAAGACATTATTTTTGTCTTTTAATTACTGGTTACATGAAAAATATGCGCCATCTTACATCTTAAGATGATGAATTATTCTTTTCTTTTTTATTGTATCGAATATATGGATTGCTGATATCTATCTATCGCTTAAGAAAGAAATAAAAAGTAGACAAGAAAAAAGTAAGAGAGAAAAACAACTGAAATGAGAATAATGAACTTGCCGAAAAGTGTAAAAAGTAATAACACGAATTATGATGGGAAAATAAACACAATTAATATCTAAAATAGAGAAATTATATTTTAAAAATAAAAATCGATTCGTCTTGATCCCTGAGTTGTTCTTTATCGACAAGTGTGCTGATGGACACACACACACACACACACACGAATGTATGCATACATAAAGGTCTGTTTGAAGAATAACGGGACTGGTTCTGCTGTGTAAGTTATGAGCGAAAAATGGATAAACGAATTGTGTTATCATCTAACATCAACTATTAACTTAACTTTCTAATACCATTGCATTTTTTGACATATTTTTGTTTACATCTCTTTTCCAGGCTGTTCAGCATTGAAGAGCGAACAATGAACACAGAGCAACGAATAAACTAGAACATTTTGATCTGGTTGGAAAAACGATTCAGTAAAAACACTAGATACGCTTCGGTACTTGTATGAAGATAACACCATGTCATACACACAGGGTTTTGTGTAGCAGAAGATATCCAAAGTGAGCTGTGTGATTGATGATGATTTTAACAACGGAATACCTTCTACAAGCAGGACTAAGGTCAACGCCGATGGGTTAAGTAAGTGGTGTGAGGTGATTGTCAGTAAACGGTTCGAACAATCGAAGGTCAGCTGGACATGAAAAAGGAAAGTGTCTGTAAGATTATCACTGTAGGTTTGGGCATGCAGAAAGTCTTCGCTAAATTGATGCTAAGACTGCAGAATGAAAATCAGGAGGAATACAGCATTGTGAAATGTCAGAACATCATCGAATATCTCCGAACTGAACCAGACTTGCTTGGTAGAGTCATCACTAGTGAAGTAACTTGGCTTTTTATGAACGAATTAAAAACAAAGCGTTAAGTACTTAGTGGAAGTCACTGACTTTTTTGCGCAAAGTTAAATGGTTTCAAGTAATGCCATATAACAGTCACAATTTAACATTAGTCATTTGTTTGTATACAGCTTGTTCGATTTTGCCCATAGAATGGAACTTATCAGGTGCTACCACTCCGGTCAGAGTGGACCGTGGAGAAAATTATATTGAAGTGATTATACACATTCCCCAAATTTTCAAAGCTGCAGCCTCACCATAACATGGTGTAATGTCATTACATGTCACTCGTTGCAGAGTGTTTTTACTCCTCTGCTGAGATGTCGTCGGTGCTTTCTACCGCTCCAGTCGACTGGTCAGTTGACTTTTGAGTGAGAAGGGCATAGATACGAAGTCCAATAGGCTTAGTGAATGTGTGTTTTTCACATATATGATCATCGGGTTAAGTGGTTCTATCTAGAGTGGTGAGTTTTTCTTAATATATGGTTTTGCTGGGCATAATGGAAAGAGTGAAATAGTTTGGAAGACATTCTACTTAATATAGCCTGCTTTTTTATGTGGTTATATTCATTTTGTGACTAATTAATTTATCAACTTTTCCAAGTTTCATATATTATTTGCTTATGTTTATTATTGTTGTTATCATTACTAGCATTATTATTTGTTATAATTATTATTATCATCATTATTACTCGTTGTGAATTTTTCATGCTAGCGTTAAGAGATGTTCTTTCACTGGACTCTGAATAATAGCAAGTATTCTCGAGTCAACAGAACTATACTCAGTATTTGGGCCGATTTTAATGATACTGAAATTTAGATGGCCTTGGCTTCTCCTCCGATTTCGAACTTTTCCAGCCCCCTTAAAAATTTCTGAGAGATTGTTCCAAGTGCACCAATGACAATTAGCATCACCGCCACCTTTGTGTAACATGACTTTTTCGGCTCTCTTTTCAGTTTCATTATTCCTTTCTTTGTTTCTTCTAATAATTATTATGATTATTATTATTATTATTATTATTTGGAGAGATTTTAAAACTTGTGTTAGCTGATGGTTTCTCACATGAGTTAGGGTGCCATCAAATATCCTGGACACTTGTAAGTATCCTGGCTAATCTTACTAATGCTGCACTCTTAGGGATCATTTTATTTCCAAGTCTTCGAGTCCCTTTACCAATACTTTGGTTATTGTTCCAAGTACATTAATTACAAATGGTATTACCGTCAACTTTTCGTCCTATATTTTTTGTTTATTATTATTATCTCAATCGTAGTTTTTCACATCAGTGTTAGCTGATGGTCTTTCACTGGTGTTTGAGTGACAGCAAGTCTCCTCAAGTCTCCAGGACTCTTCTCGGTATTTTGACCGTTCTCAATAATGTTGTTTGGATGGTCTTCAGTCGTCCTCCAACTTCCAAGTCCTCCAGTCCCTTTAGTAATCCTTTAGTTACTATACCAAAAGCACCAATCACAATTGGTATAATTGTCACCTTCATGTTCCATAGTTTTTTTTCAAATCGCTAGCAAGGTCGAGGTACTTATCTCTCTTTTCATATTATTTCAGTTTTATTCAGTGGTCATCCGGGACAGCAAAGTCAACAATTTTGCAGGTTTTCTTTTTTTGTTGTTGATTATTATAAGATCTAATGTTCTGGTCGAGATAAGGTGATGCGTTTGTATGTCAAAGTGCTGTAGGAGTTTAAGTGTGTCATTTTCTAGGACAGGTGCTGGGTTGTGCATATACCGTTTGTTGGCATGGTCAGATTCAAATTTCTTGTACATTTCCCAGTGGATCACCTTGCCCACCCAGTCAAGTCTAGCCTTGCGCTCCTTCAGTGCCAAGTTGCTGCATTCGCTTATTATGTGATTGATGGTTTCATCTCTGTCGCCGCATAGCCTACATTTGCTATTTATATATTCTCGCTTTGATATGATTGTTTCTTATGGCGCTGTTTTGTGCTGCTATTAGGAGATATTCTGCTTCTCTCATAAAGTTCCCTTTTCTTAGCCATGTCCAGGTTTTGTCGTATGAGATGTTGCTTATTAGTCGTTTAAAACCCTCATAGAGTTGTTTTCCTTCCCATTTTTGTTTCCTAGTTTTTGTCATTCTGTTATCTATCGTGTTGTCAGTATTGTTTCTGATGGCCGTAATCAGTCCTCGTTCGTGTTTTTCTATGTAGTCTTCGAGTCGCTGTATGGATGTGTCAACGCTGTCTTCGATGCTGGCAAGTCCTCTTCCTCCCTCTTTTCTTGGTACGTATAGTCTGTCAACGTCGTCTCTGGGATATAATGTCTTGTGCAAGGTCATTACTTTTCTTGTTCTTTGGTCCATTTGTCTAAGTTAATCTCTGATCCATTTGAGAAAGGGTCTCGAATATCTAACGAGGGATACAGCCCAAGTATTTATTCTTTTGATAAGGTTTCTGCTAAAGAGCTTTGTCTCGAGTAGTTTTCTAGTTCTCCTGAGATATTATTTTTGAATTTTGTTTTTCATTTACACCATTATTATTATTATTGTTGTTGTTATTTTATCGATTTCAGTTCTGATTTAATGAGACTTTATTCATTTTGAAATTAAATCTCTCCTCTTTCCCTTCTTTTTCAGTCTCTTTATTTCTCTCTTTGTCTTTCTTTCATACACACACACACACACACACACACTCTCTCTCTCTCTGTTTTCAATGGTCACCAGATCTTAAAAACTTTACCTCTTAACTAATGTTTGTGCGAATATGTTCTCTATGGAGAATATCCACCGTAAAACTTACATCATTTAAATGTCATTTTGAACAACAAAATATCAGTGGAAGCTTTACGTAACTTTGTAATATATAATAATATATAGAAATGTTCGTTGAGAAAGGGCATCGTGTTTGTAGTATAGATTTTAAAGAGACTATATTCTTTAGCTTTGGTAAGACAACCAGTCTAAAGAGAAAGAAAATAACTCCTTTTTTTTTTTTTTTGAAAACCTGAAAATATGCTCGGGAGAATTTGAAGCACTTTGGTGCGCCAGTCTTCTGTTTTCAGCCGATCAAAAAAAAAAAATCCAAAAACTATGGCTGCCCCAACTTAATTCTTCTCTACTAATAACAAAGCATTTGTATTGGTAGTTTAAAATGTTTTTGAATCAGTTGATGAGCCCTACAACGTCAATATTAACTCGAGAGACATATATATATATATATATATATATATATATATATTATAAATTGAATTAATATGATCTGAAAATCCGGCAAGCACTGTAAGCAACATCCGATAACACTGGACAGCTCTTGGGACATTATTACGTCTAATCAGCAGTTTATATCGTGATCTCTGTCACTGGAGATCGAACCAGTGACCACAGAATACAGAGCTGGAACCATACCAATGAGTCATAGTCCACATCACTGACAAGTGTTGCCAAATTAACAATTCATGGTAAACCTGCAACCACTTAACATAATGTATTGGAGTTACATACGAACTTTTACAGGGGACCCTGTTACTACTAGGGTCTCATCTTCCCAACTTGGTGATATGAATCCACATGATCATAACTTTATGCGCAAGAAAAGAGATATGCGTTTTTATTCTTTCTTTTTTTTCAAATAGAGAAATTATATATTATAAATTGAATAACCATGACAAGAAAATCCGGCAAACACAGCGTATGACATACGGAAACACTGGTGATGGAGGATATCTTGATATATGCTGCTGATGACACATATTAATTTCGAAACAGCTGTCTAGTACTTCTGTATGTAGCATACAGGGCTTGTCGGATTTTCGGATCATGGAAATTATATTTATAATATCAAATTCCACTATTCCAAAAAAATATATTATATATGCGTGGTGTGTGTTTGAAATAATCCTTCAAGTAAAAACTTGAATAAAGAACGTTAAAAACGATAATGAAGCGCTAAGAATTTTCTTATTTTTCTTTAAATATAATTTTTTTTCGGTTGAGACCTAACATCACATACTAGCATCAACCTGAAGATGGTTTAAAAAAATCTAAACCCTGAACATTGCCATATCATTCATATATAAAGAGATATAACATTTGACTATCCTGTTTGTTCATATGTACATACCGTTAAATTTATTTCCAGTTTTCTCGAATACGTATATATATATATATATATATATATATATATATATATACGCACATATGTGAATCATGTTCATCCTGGAGGATTTCACGTGGCTTGGTAGCAAACTAGCTGGACTGCAAAAACATAGTAAACTAGTTTAAGATCTAGTGCCACTATTAAGTTCATTTTTGAATAAGTAGTTTTGGCATATTCTGAAACATTTTATTTATCATATTATGGATTTATTAGTACCACTACTTTAAACCAGCAAGGATGTCTTGGATGTTAAATAACTTATGCAGTTTATATTTAGTAGGTGTGACGTGGCATAAAATATTTATCCCAGGACGGGAGTTTATTTTTCGCACGTGTGAAGTCGAGGCAGTCTAGCACTTGATCCATCGCAAAATAAGTCCTAGTAAAGAGACCCTTTTCGGGTGTATGGGAACTGGCAGATAATGTGGGGGTTAATTTGAGGTAAGACTGACCGCCGCTGGCAAAGGTTTCCAAATTTCACGTTACACACACCGACCAGGCCACTTCGTCTTCCAACCACCTCCAGGATAATGGAAGATATGGGCCTCTAGGTTTAGATATGATATTATTATTTATCGTAGTCGACAATTTCAATTTCCCGTGTAATGATTTTAAAGACGAATAAGACATTTAGCAAGAATAAACTGAGGCGAAAATGAAGCTGAAAAGGAACATGCAAAAGAAGGAAATTCGATAGGCAAACAACACAATGAATAAATTTCGACACGAGGGGACATCTAAAATATAACAAGGTTTTAATACGAGCGTACAAGCAAATAATTAAGGCGCCGGCTATATTACTAGCAGACAAGACTTAAACACAATATCTTTCCTTCCTTTTCTTTTCACTCTTTTCTGCCTTTTCACTTGAACCTTGAAAAGGTAGTAAAGTCCACTCATATGTTCACAGTTTATGAAATTAATCTTTTCATTCCCTTTCACTTCTTTCCTTAATGCATATAATTCTCTTTATGCTTCTTTCTTTATATTGAGAGGGAGAGCACACAATTGCAATACTTAGGAAGGGTGGAGGGAGAAAACGGTTTTAAGGTTTACTTAGCTTTTCCGACGAGTTTCTTCGCAGAGTATTTTCTTTAACGGACCAGCGGGATACTGTAGAGCTCAGCTTGAAGGCATCGGTTATATCCTATCCAAGAACTCTATTTCTATTTCTTCGCCCGGAGTCTTGGCATGAGATTCGCCCGTCCTTTCACAGCAAACTCTGTCCTAAAAACTGAATTCTTTCTTTTTCTATTTCCTCTGATCAAAAGGGTGCTACTTCCGGCTAAAGGGTTCTGGCCAATCATTTGACCTCTTTTTCTTCCTCCCCCTGTCAGGCGATTCATTCGGGCTACTATACTGACCTCTATGTCCCCTTCTCTATCAACCCGAGTGTGGTTATGGAGTACAGATAGCTTGACCCACATTCTAATTTCCTCTTTTCACGGTCAATCTTTGAGACCTGTTAATTCAAACACGCAGGGGTAGGGACATTTTTTATTTATCCCCTCTCAGTGGCAGACCACGTGACAGTAGGTAATATTATTTTGAACGAGTCAGTAGTTATTTGTTTGCACACAGCTGAATGGTTTAAAGTATTACTTTTTTATTGTTTGTTAACAGTTAAATGATTTCAAGTGAAGCAATTCAACAATACTAATTAGATGAATATTAATGTTTTAATTGTACACAATTAAATAATTTCAATTATTGCAATATAACATTAATAATTTTATATATTGGTAATCCCTTGTAAAACACGAAACATATTTAATTGACACATAGATGAGACCCTAAGAGTACTATGGCTCTGCGTCAGAATCGACCTGAAAGTAATGTTAATGAAGGGGTACTTTGCATTCCACAAATTCCAAGACAGATACCTCTTCAACAAAGACAGTTTATTGACATACCCAGGACAC
>CAUZXS010003056.1:0-37500 GCA_963585895.1 Sepioteuthis lessoniana | reverse complement strand
GCAGTCGTAGATGTAAGAGAAAATGAACATCTATCTAGAGACAATTATCAAACACCAGTTAAAACTTGATATAGATCTGAAGTGGTATGTATTGATGCTGTTAGAGACTATCGGCTCGTTGGCCTAGTGGGTAGAGTGTTTGTCAATGGCCCGGGTGACTGGGGTTCAGTCCCAGTTCGTGTCATACCAAAGACTTAAAAAATGGTACTTGATGCCTCCTTGCTTAACACTCAGTATTATAAGGTATGTATCAAGTGTAAAGTGGAGCAATCCTGGGGAAGGAATAGCACCCTCTCCTACACCTTGGTGTAGTAACTATTGAAAAGGGAGCCTTTGGGTCACCCTCGATTATGGTCGCCAACCTTACTTTACTTTTAGAGACCTTGGTAGTAGCAGTTTTATAATCATAAAACCTCCTTTGTTTAAAGGTATTACTCTAATAGCACTAAGTTGTCTATAGCACCTGAAGCTGAGTGGAATCTTTTAATCAAGAGTCAAAATCTTGTAAATTGTGCTTAGAAGAGAAATTATGAATAATTGGATTTCCTGAACCCAGTAGATTGTTGAACAAAGGATTAGAGTTGATGTTAAATGCAGACATCAAAATAGATTTTTGTTATGCTATCTACTCCCAGATTAAAATCATCATAGTCTCATATGCAAAGTTATCTAACAAATGTTTACCCTGGCACCATAGCCTACCAATAATTATAATTATAACTAGCCCAATTATATAATGTTATATTGCATGTAAATCTGGTTGGGATGAGTTTTATATGACTTATAATGTGCTATCTTGTAGAAAATTTGACTGGTTTCATTTAAAGCTTTTGAACGGGGATCCTGGCATTTATTTTTCACATCCCATGGTTTAAATTTAGCAGACAATTCAAGTATTTATGAATTTGACAAAATTGAACCAAAAATTTTGTAAGACCCACAGTGACTCTAAAATTCTCTCAAATTTGAGCTATCTGGTAGTTAGATGTCATAGTCTACCAGTACTAATTTTACAATTTTCCTATATTGAATCTAAATAAGCAAGTCTTATATACCATTAAATATGATATCATATGTAATTTAACAAGATGGTTCAGTAAGTCTGTTGCAGTTTACAGTCCTGGTCATCATTATGTCACACTTAATTTTTTTTTTTGTTATATCTTCAGAAATAAATAGAAAATAACCAAATTGTTATAAAGTTGTTTTATCATTTGCTGTTCTTTATCAACTAGATGTTGTCAATACACCAAAGCTGTTTCACTAGATTAATTTTTTTTTTCTTAGGAGATATTCTTCACCATTTACTGAAATTTCATGGATGCCAATAAATTGATCAGGACTGTATATAA
Source organism: Sepioteuthis lessoniana (assembly GCA_963585895.1). NCBI lineage: Eukaryota > Metazoa > Mollusca > Cephalopoda > Myopsida > Loliginidae > Sepioteuthis > Sepioteuthis lessoniana. The sequence goes on along the minus strand of CAUZXS010003056.1, from coordinate 36,148 downwards.
TGAACTTTGATTTGAAATTTCCATCGCATAATTTCTTATCTTTGTGATTTAGATATTTGATTAAGTGTAATGACAAAAAAAATTGTTTTAAAAAATATCTTAAATAAAATAAATGTTTATTTTCATCTTTAATTATCTGTTAGATAACTTTGCATATGAGACTATGATGATTTTAATCTGGGAGTAGATAGCATAACAAAAATCTATTTTAATGTCTGCATTTAACACCAACTCTGATGCTTTGTTCAACAATCTCCTGGGTTCAGGAAATCCAGTTATTCATAATTTCTCTTCTACGCGCAATTTATAAGATTTTGACTCTTGATTAAGAGATTCCACTCAGTTGTAACAGACTTATTGATAAATCTAACCCAAACCCATACAAGTAGTTAAACTGAAAAGTATTTAATACTGATTTTTTTTTTAGCCCAGTTGGATGGGGCTGTAGAATACACTGACTGCATCTCTGTAGAGCGGCCACCCCCCAAACAAGTGTCCTTAAAATGACACTAAACAATTTGATGGTAAGGATCCAGTAATGCTGGAGCTTTGGGGAATATTTCATTACCATTACTCCCAGGTCCACTCTGACCCAGAGTGGTAGCACCTGATAGGGTCCTATCTATGGCTTAAATAGAACTGCTTGATAATCAAATTATGTTCTCACAAATAACTTGCTAAATTAAATTGTTAAAGATAAAACTGTTTGATCATTTAACTGTGTGTAAACAAATGACTGATGTTTAATTGAATTTTTACTTACATAGCAATAGTTGGTACCTTTTTAACTGAGTAAAAACAAATGATTAATAGTGAATAGAAATATTAATGTTTATAGAAAACCTTTAAACTATTTAACTGTGTGCAGAAAATGAGCTGATACTCATTTTAAAATGTTATCAACAAAATGTGTTTACAAATCATATTTAATATATATGTATAAAGAGGATTTGGCATTAAATAACCTACAATGGTTGATATGCCATTAAACCAAACCAAATCATATATGTAATATATATGTATAAAGAGAATTTGGGATTAAATAACCCACAATAGTTGATATGTCATAAAACCCAACCAAATCATATGTAATTTATATTTATAAAGGGAATTTGGCATTAAATAACCCACAATAGTTGATATGCCATTAAACCCAACCAAATCATATATATTTAATAATGTATAAAGAGAATTTGGCATTAAATAACCCACAGTAGTTGATATGCCATAAAACCCAACCCAACCAAACTAAACTGATTTTTTTCTTTTTCTCATAGAGTTCTGATCAAGTTGTGGATAGAAGACATATGGACTATCCTGGAGACCATACAAGTATGTGTACTATTGTAATATTGATTTGTATTTGTGTTTCATTTCAAGTCATTTCTCTATACTTCATTTATTTTTCCCTCTAATTTCATTTGGTATTTGTATTTCTTACTTGACTTTTCAAATTTACAGAAAATACCTTCATCAATAATTTGGCTGTCTTAAATACTGATCTAAAAATTTATTCTGATTGCCACAGATAGAATATTCAACAATTGTTCAATTTCATTGCTTTACACAGATTTTTTTTACATATAATGTAAACATAAAAAATTCAGTTGTCACTGTTTATGGTTTACTATCAAAGTAGCTACCATTAAATAAATAAAAACAAAAGCAAAAAACAGTGCTTGTACAGAATAGCTCACCAATGAAATTTTTGTTCATTCTCTTTTAATGTCACATTCATTGTCCAAATAATAGATTTCAGTGTTTTGGTTCATTTCTCTTTTTTTAACTGAACAGTTAAGTTTCAAAATTACATCTCTAACTAGCTACAATTTGTCTGTCATATTTCTTCTTTCTTTCTTTCTCCCAAGTACTAGGAAGTTATGTAATTTTATAATTTAACTGTTCAATAAAAAAAAAGATTAAATAAAAGTAAATGACTGAAACTTAATCTTATCTGGATGGTAAATGTTTGTGTTACATTTTTATATAATATTTTATACATTAAAATAAGATTTACATGGATGGACTATTCTGTACAAGTACCAAGAAACTATATATAAAAATCAAGTAACTTCACTTCTAACCATTACCTCATCATAAAAATGTGAGGAAAAGATGATAGATAATTGTTGGGGTTAGAAAGAAAATATTATGGCTCAGGACTGGATTTAATAAAGGAAAAAGAATTCTCAGATTGAGGTTGCTAAGATCTACAGTACAAAAAAAAAAAAATCTGTCCCTTATATAATTTACTTATATATATACATGGGTCATTCAATAAATTGAAATTTTTTGGAAAAAGGATAATTTATTTTTTTCAAAATTTTTTCCATAAATGTAAACTCTGCATTATTTGGAAATAATTTAAAGCAAAAAAATTATTTTAATCTTGCAAAAAGATTTGTTTTAAGGCTATTTAAAATAGTGGCAAATTAGAATGCTCCAGGTTTGAACAGAGGTCTGTCATCAAATTTTTGGTGGCTCAGAAATGCAAACCATGTGAAATTTACAGAAGAATGTGTGATGTTGATGGAGAAGTATGTTTTAGACAAAAAGAGGTTTACCAATGGGCTAAACTTTGGTTTACTATTTCATACCTGAGTTTAGAAAAAAAAAAAAAAAAAAAATTCATGGAGTGAAAATACACTGACTCTCCAAAAAAATACTCAGCATGACCTTCTTTATTGACTGTAAAGAAGGTCATACTGACAGTTTTCTTGGACATGAAAGGACCCAACACTATTGATTTCCTTGAAAAAGGTGAAAGTATTAACAATGCTTCCTATTACAAACTCCTTTAGCAAAATTCACCTTATTTATTGAATGAAACTTGTGTATTAGTTATTGTTAATCTTTAATTGTAAATCCCACTTCCATCTTAGATGAAGTGTATAGGAAAAAAGCACGGCTCAACAGACAATGATTAGCTATTCAATATAAGACAGTTCTGTGCTAAGACCATTCAGTAGTCAATTTTGAGGTCTGCCACCAAGGCAACGAGCTTTTAGTTATATATGCTAGCAAAAATATGTACTCTCTCAGTGTAAATATTTGTTTTTATTTAATGAAATATATAAATTCGAAATACTAAACTAAATAGGGATGGATATAAAGATTCACTTATTTTTATTTCTGTATAAAACTATACATAGGATTGCTTTTAATTCGTTTGAGAATAAAACAATATTATTAAAAATCAATAACACCAAGTAATTATTTATTAAACCTGGTTTTGTTAAAACCTGTGTGCAAATTATCAATATGATATTGATAATTTGTATACCTTCATGTATACCTTTTATTTCTTAGTGATATATAATTGATATTGCAGGATTTTAAATATGTTAATAACATGGGCTGTTTTGTAGAAAATCTAACTCAGCTAGAGTTAGAGATATTGTTAATAAATAAGTTGCTAATTAAGATTAAATAATGATTATTAAAAAATCATTGAGATAATAATGTAAATGACCAAGGGAATTATGATGTCATAGTTTCAGTTACTGACAATCACATAATCTCCATTTTAATAAAATATATGTGTAAATTCTATCATAATCATCACCTCAGAATAATGAGTAAAATACACTGCTTCTGAGCAGCAAAAACTTACATATATCACCCCTGTGCAGACACTGTGTGCTGTCTGGAGGACCTAACAAGAGCAATGGCTGATAGGGATGGATGGTGAGATAGTCAAGGGAATCCATGCTATTTGCATAACTTGATTAGTTAAAAAGGAAAGAAATATTAAATGTTTTAAATATCAAAGAATTTATTTAATCATTATTTACTAAGCTTTGTTTAATCAGCCTAATGGACCTTAGGTTATTTACAGTAGCTTCTGTTCCAAAATGGTCACCTATAAAAGTACTGAATTGACACCTTGTTGCCCTAACTTTGGTGATCTGATGGAAACAGTGCTTTCAGTGTGACTTGATTGTAAGCTTGCCCAGTCAGCTGGGGCTGTAGAATACACCGACTGCATCTCTGTAGAGGGGTAAGACTCTCCCCCAATGAATGTCCTGATATGACACTAAACAAACTGATGGTGAGGTTCCAGTAATGCTGGAGCTTTGGGGAATGCAAAGTACCCCTTCATTGCCATCGTTTCCTGGAACACTCTGGCCCGGAGTGGTAGCACCTGATAGGCTCCCATCTATGGGTTAAATAGAACTAAACTGTTTACTTATACAAAACTGAATTGATTGAAATAGAATTGTTTTTGACTTTTAAACTGTACTTATGCTAAAGTGAATTGTTTTGTATTAAAACTGTTTGACTAAATTGAATAGCTTGAAATAGAAATGTTTTGACTGCTGACCTTAATTATTTGAAATAGAATTGATTATTTGTATAAAAATGGATTTGGCATTAAATAACCTACAAAGGTTGATATGCCATAAAATCCTAACCACCAACCAACTTGATTGTCAGCCAAATTGTTAAACAAATACATCATCTTAAAGACAGAGAAAATTAAGTTGTAATAAAAGTTCTCTTCTACAGGATTTCTTTATACATAATATTTTCTGTGAATACTTTTTATTTCATGAATTTTATGTTATGGTTATAAAAGTTAAACGTAGTTATCATTTACAGTTAGCCTTTTATTTTCTCTGGATTTATGGATGTAGGAACCCTGTGAAAGTAGAAAAAACAAAAATATCTCTTGCCTATTCCTGGCCTTAACAAGTTTACTAAGAAAACCTACCTCTAATCTGGTAAATTGTCACTTTTGAAAAATGTTGATTTTCTAGAAGTGGTTCTTGTCTTTAATTGGAATCATTTTGAGATGAGGCTTCTTAATCTGAGAATTAATTTTTATTTATTGCGGACTTTTTGTCCTCATCTTGGTTGTGGCGCAGCGGATAGAGGCGTTGAGTCTCTACGGTTCCAGATGAGCATTGTCAGAAGATAGCGGTTTCAAATCCTACCTAAGCCGGCCAGAGGTTTACTTGGTCAAAAACGTGGTGTGATAAACAACTATGGAAGGCAGTAATTACTGGGGATATGGTTACAAGACTCTGCATTCCTATCCGAGGTTGCAGTAAATCACCTGAAGAAGGCCAGAGGTGAAATTTGGCGGAAACGTAGTGAAAGAAGAAACAACACACAAAAAAAAACTACCAAGATGAGGACCAAAAGTCCACAATAAATAAAAATTAATTCTCAATTCTAGAAGTGATCTTCTTATTCACAATATAAATAGAATATCAGAACAATCTCCAGCTTTCTGACATTCATGTATACTAGTTATTTTTCTTTGTTTTTATTTACAAATGTCATCTTTTGAAATGAGGAAACTAAGGTCTTGATAATTGATGTTTATCTGTGCCTCCTACCAGGAAGGATTTGACACAAGTTTTTTTTTTTTTATAGTGGAAATTAGAGGAAAAGAAGGTTGTACATGAGCTGATACTCATGTGCTTCTGGTCAAAGATTCACTAGGTACAATGTGAACTATGTGAGTCATTGTTAATCTCCTGGCACATATGTTAGGTGACCTTGCTGGTCATAGATTCAGTAGACTTGATGGTTTAATACAATGTGAATCTAAGCTTGTCATTGTTGCTGCCCAGTACAAATGCCAGGTGACCAGTTGAACCCATCTTCTCACCTGAAGGCTGGAAGCCAAGTGAGATCTTAATAGTTATCTCCTACTTCTAATGATTTTTCTCCTGTCTAACAAATGATAACGATAAAAACAAGGTAAATATAACTGCATGTCCCTGCATCTTGAAAAGTCAGATCATTTCAACATAGTATTTATATTGTAAATACAACTCCGGTTTAAAACTAAAAAAATCAATATTTTTCAAATCTGACAAATTGCCACAAAAAGGTCTTTTAAATGTTAAGCAACAAAAATGGTTTTCTTTTTTTTCTTGACAGACTAAAGTTTTATTTATTTAGTAGTGATCTGTTTTATGTTAAAGCAAAAATTTTCCTATTAGTCATTTGTAATTTTAAAGAATATTAAATATATTGTTTATTGTATAGTAAGCAGCTAAATTCTGAACTACTTAAAGATCTCTTAGTACCACTATATATCCTCAAAAGCCTATCTAAATTGTTCAGATGTTTCAAATTAAGCCCTGTTGGTGACACTTTGAATATGTTGACTATATCTCCCTGCTGGGTCCCATCCAAGGGTCAAACAGATTTGTTTAAAAATTAATCATATTCAATAGAACCCTTTGCAAAAAAAAAAAAATTCACAGAAAATATAAATGTACAATGAGTGCAATTCCCTAACCTCTAGACATAAGATAAATCAATCAATCATATCTGTGCGCATATATGGAAGGGTGTCTGTAGTACGATATGTCATCAGGAGACCATCTACAAGGCTCATTCGTATACGCACTTTTATTGATAGTACACACATGAAACTCTAGTCCCCTTCAAAGTAATCTCCTCCGGCTGCAATGCACTTGTACCATTCCAACAACTTATGGAAGGCCCCATAGAGGTCCCCTTGTGTGAGTGTGTCAATGACCTTTGTCACAGCCTCTTTCATCTCCTCAATTGTCTCATAACGACAGCCTCTAAGTTTTTCCTTGAATTTAGGGAATAACCAAAAATCACCGGGAGCAAGGTCTGGACTATAGGGAGGGTGAGGAACTGTCTTGATGCCCATCTTGGTCAAATAGTCTGTGACAAGGATGGAGTTGTGGATTGGTGTATTGTCCTGGTGGAAATGCCACTGACCCTATTTGAAGAGTGCTGGCTTCTTCTGACGGAATCTCTTCCTGAACTCCCTTAAAACCTCAACATAGTATTCCTTGTTGACTGTCTGTCCAGTGGGAACCCAGTGCATGTAGATCATGCCAGTGCTGTCAAAAAAAGGGATCATCAAAAGTTTGTGGGTGGATTTGCTCTGTCTGGCGTTCTTGGGTCTGGGAGAGCTAGCATGCTTCCATTGGGAACTCTGTCTCTTGGTCATAGCAGTAAATCCAGCTTTCATCGCCGGTCACCATAGCTTCAAGAACTGCAGGATCTGAATTTATCAGTTCGACCATCTCCCTGCTGTCGTGACATCTTCCTTTCTGATCTTCTCTGATCACCCTTGGGACAAACTTTGCACAAATCTTCCACATCTTCAGTTCCTCATAAATAATTGTGTGTACAGTTCCCACACTGACATCAAACTGTGAACTTATTGTCTCTATAGACACATGACGGTCTTTATCCATGAAATTCTTTATTTGGCCAATCAACTCTGGTGTTCTGACATCCTAACTCCTCCCACACCTCTCATCATCCCTCACAGACTCCGTGCCTTCCTTGAATCTCTTATGCCACTCAAAAACTGATGCTCGATTCATGCAAGATGGTCAAAAAGCAGTCTGAAGCATTCCATACATTTCTGTGGCAGTTTTTCCAAGTTTAAAAGAGAATTTTATTGCATATCGTTCTTCTAAAGTGTCCTCATGTCCAGATTGGATTTTTGAAATTCACTGGCTCTGACTATCAGGCTTTAGCAGGGTGTATTCCAAGTGCTGCTGTAGCCATTCATTTGAAAATTTCGAAATCATAAAAATTGGTCAGTCATCTCATAAGATGTATAGCAATAATATACTGAATTTTCAAGAGTCTACGACTATTTTAAATCCCTGTACAAAAAAAGTCTGGAAACTTATTGAAGGCACCTCGTAAATTGTTTGGGTGTTTCAAATTGGGCTTTTCTAATCCTCCTCCTTCCTGCTTTAAGAATTTGAATTTTTTTGCTATTCAATAAACATTTGTTTGTATTCCCATTTCATAGTAATCATATTTACCAACCTCTCCACTTGGGCAGGATATGACACAAGGTCAATTTTTAAGCAGAGTTTAACAGGTTTGAATTCAGACTAGTTGCCTCACCAAGGCTGAAGAACCCTGTCTGCCTTACTATTTACCCATAGCTGGAGGGAGAATAATTGGATTCATACCTTACCCTCGAGTATTAGTGCTATGTGAAATGCAATCAGTCACGTCCAGGATTTGAACTCGTGTCCATTTCCTACCACGATAATCATGACACCACAGACACCTCCATTTCATAGTAATAGAAAATATTAACAATTCAAGTGTATAATGGCTTTAAATATGCATACATCTTTGTAAATTTGTGGATTTATATAGATTATCCATGGACTATAATTCCTCAGCTTAACAAATTTAGAGATTAACATCATTTATGGAGATCAACTCATGTAAAGAGTTTTAACATTAATCTTTACTGAATCTAACTACTATGGAAAGAAAAAATATTATTATTAATAATAATAATGATAATGCTAGAAAATGAAGATGTTATTTTGTTTTGTGACAGTGACCAAACTATACCGACCCTGTTGGCACTTGTAGCCTAATGTTTATATTTGTAAGGCGTGAACTTTGGCTACTTTAGTTCAAATCATGAACTGGGCTGTTTTCATTTCACATAGTGTTAATACTGTTGGGGAAAGTATGAATCCAACTATTTTCCCTCCAGCTATGGGTAAATGGTAAGACACACTGGGCTCTTAAACCTTGGTAGGGCAACTGGTGCAGGAGAAGGAAAATCTTGAATTAAAATCAGTTGTAAATCTGTACAGAGATGTACTTCACCAGGCAATTAATGCCTAAAACATGAGTTGTATCTCCATAACCAAACAAGGTTATGGGATTCGCCTGTCTTTCTTTCTACACAAGCCATTAAGCTAGATATAATACAGGATCTCTCAAAATAGATGCAACATTAATATGATAATGATTTATTACTGTGACCAGCACAATGGCGATCATTTGGAACACGTCCTGTAAAAAATGCATCCTTTGCGCTAGAGACATCAAATCAATGTTTTTTAAATTGTTATTATATCAGCTTCCAGGACATGCAACTTTTTTAGTTTCTTGTCTCAGTAATAAATCATCATCATATTAATGGGTGGCATCTATTTTGAGACAATCTTGAATGATTTTGTCTCCAAATAAGTAGTGACGCTAAATATTTTTTCCTTTCTTGTTCAAGACATTATGATCGAGGATTAATAGTTGTTATAGTATACTATTTTCAAATAAGAAACAAAAAAAAAACACAACATTATTATGAGTAGTTATTAGCTATTACATGGGTCCCATGTATATTGAGACATTCTGTTTTGAGAAATTTCAAAGAACATAAATGCTATCTCATAAACATGACCATTCCTGTCTGATAAAAATATCTCAAGAAAAGCATTTGATTAACTTTCAAAATTTAAGGACCTGGAAATAGAAATTACAAAAATGTGACATTTAAACACAACCACTATTCCTATTGTAATAAGAGCACTGGGAATGATTTTTGAAAAATGCTGATACACAAATTTTTAAAAATCCCCAAAAATATATCTCTATCTGAAAATACGAAAGTGCATGTCAATGAACATTGCTCGTATACTTAAAAGAACATTCTCAATCTGATATTTTCAATAACATCCTAAGAAAAAAAAAAAAACAACATTTATTTACTTCAGATCTCTGATGAAAGTCTTTGTAAGTTTGGTTTCTTTAATGGCATATCAACTTTTGTGGGTTATTTGATACCAAAACCATCCTTGTAGAACAGCAGTGATGCTATTTAACGCATAGTTGGATGAGGATATTAGTCTAAAAGTAAATATAATAGTGCAGCTAAAGTCTGAACTTGCTTCCATTATTCCATGAGACTCTTTCTGAAGTCTTAGTAAAGAATTGTATCAAACAGCAAATCAGATAAATATACAAATAATTGTCTTATTATCAATATTATCCTGATGTACATGCTAGGAGAGTGGAATTGGTGAGGAGTTCTGGCTTAGGCAGTTTGCATTCACTTGGGAAAGGCATGAATCCATTTATCTTTCCCTGTTAAAGGTAAATAGCAGGGCAGTCAAAGCACTTTAGCCTTGTAAAGGCAATAAACTGAGAATATGGATAATAGATCCTGTCAAGGATTTGGAAGGAAAAAGTAGGTCTTATATGGTTTTTATTTTTTTAGTGTATCAAATATTTATTTCAAGTTATAATTCCATTTAACACACATACATACACACACACATACCCACTCATACACACTTGTATATTTTGTAAAATAAAAAGAGGTTGTTGTTTACCACAAATTCTGTTGCTATTAAGATATTTGATAGGAAGTTAAAATAATGTAACTTTAATTCACTCTGAAATTTAATCTTTGAAACTTTGTAAAAGAATTATTCATTTTGTCAAGTTGGCAGTTTCTTTAATTTTTTTTATGGGATATATGTAAATAGCCTTGTCTTTAAATATTTTTTTTCTTTTAATAACTTAAGAAAAAAATAATAATCAACATTATTTATTCTTTACACTCCTAAACTTGAAAATTATGATTAGTCATATGACCTTAGATGATTTTATAAAACTGAAATTTGTAAAATTCATTTTATCCTCTCTACTATTTTTTTTTCTTGTGGTAAAGTTTTTTCATTGCAATTTTATTTTCTTTATCTCAACACATTATAGAACTAAAGTTTAAAAATACCTATAATATATTCATAAATATTGAATTACTTCTAAAATAGGTGTCTTCAATAGGACATTAAAGTGCATTTGATAGTGAGGCTCCATATCTGAAGTGTGTGGAGTACCCCTTCATTACCACTCTGACCTGGAGTGGTAGTACCTGTTATTAGGGTACCATTTATGTATCAAATAGATTTGTTTAAAAATTATTTACTTTTGATAGGACCATGTTTTAATAATAAAAAAAAAGAAAGAAAAAAAAGCTATGGATTTATTCATTTTGTCAAGTTAGCAGTTTTTATGGGATATATGTACATAGCCTTGTCTTTAAATATTTGTTTTTCTTTTAATAACTTAAAAAAAAAAAAAATAATCAACATTATTTATTCTTTACACTCCTAAACTTGAAAATTATGATTAGTCATATGACCTTAGATAATTTTATAAAACTGAAATTGTATTGTAATATTCGTTTTACCCTCTCTACTTTTGATAAAACTCATTCATTCAAATAAATTCATTAATTTTTTATATGCAGTAAATAACTAATAATTCTTACATGGTGATGTGCTCAGTAGTACAGATTTTATAAGTAGTCTGGCACAAGGCCATGTGTAAGGGCTTCTAGTGTGTATCAAACTCATTATAGTTGTAAAGTTTTGTTAACTGTTACTATATAATCTGGTGTTATAGATTTTTTGGTATTTATTGAAGCAAGCTAAGATTAGTACACACTCATTGGTATGGGCACCTTGTGAGAAGCAAATTCATTGTAGTAGTAAAGTTTTTTTGGCTGTTTCTACATGATCCAGTATTACAACTTTTATAAATACTTGAACTGCTTTTACACATGAAGTAGGTTTTTTTTGTTCTCTGGGGATAAAAACTGAGCTGGTTTAAAGATCATTACTTTTACTAACAAAAATATGTACCCTCCACCAATTGTAGGTATTTTAGTTTTAATGTAATAAGATATTAGATTTGATTAGAAAGACTTTTAATTGATTTCTATATACAATATACATTGGGAATAAAACAATATTAGAAATCAATAACCCCAAATAATCATTTATCAAACCTGGTTTTGTTAGGGAGGTGTCCTCGTGGGGTAATGATTAAAGTGATGGACTGCGGAATCGTAGTACGCGAGTTCATACTCCAGTCACGCTATTACGTTCACTTTTGGGCAAATACCCTTGGGAAAGGTATGAACCCCCTTATCCTCCCAGCTATGGGTTAAATAGTACCACGACTGTTCTTCTAGGAGAATGGCTTTGGCATTAAATAACCAAAAAGAGTTGATATGCCATTAAAACAAAGAAACCAACCAAACCTGGTTTTGTTAAAACATATATACAAGTTATCTACACCATATATTATGTAAACACACTGGCATAATGGTTAGTGTTCGCCAATGGCCCTGGGTTCAATCCCAGGTCGAGTCATACAAAAGACTAAAAAAGAATGGTACTTGATGCTACCTTGCTTAACACTCAGCATTATAAGGTAAGGATCAAGGGTAAAGTAGAGCAATCAAGGGAAAGGTGTAGTAGCTATCGAAAAGGGAGCCTTCGGGTCACCCTTGACTAAGGTCGCCAACTTTAAATAACATTGACCTGCATGGCATTCATGTTGGGTGATTTTAATGGCATATCAACCCTTCTAGTGTTATTTTATGCCTTGAGGTTAGGGAATGAGCTTCCTCTTTACATTTTTTTGTAGTTAAGCTGAATCACCTGGTCCAAGGGTCCGTTCCCCAGGTGATATCTGCTTTGCAGGGCTAAGTTCAGGGCTTTGTGCCTGAGGTGTCCCAATTATTGGAAATGCCAATGAGATCAAACATTTTTTGTGGTAGCTGCACAATAAAATAACCTTGTGTCAAAAATACTGGTGGGAGGTCAGATAAATATTGGTAACATGGGCCTGCATGACATTAGTGTCAGATTGGTGTCATTAATTTGAATGGCCTGATCCGAGAAGGCTGTCCCTCCAGGCAATACTTGTTCATAGCTTGATGCCTGAAGCACTCCAAAATGGGGAATATTGAAGGAACCAAGCAATTTTTTAAAATAGCCATGCATGAGTCTTGACATGTGTGTAACTTGCCATAATAAAAAGACCTTGTGTCGTATATCAGTTTGGTTTGTTGGGTTTTATGGCATATCAACATTTGTAGGTTATTTAATGCCAAATCCATTTGTCATTTGTCAAAAAACATTTCTATTTCAAACTATTCAAGCAGATATATTTAACAATTCAGTTTAGTGTAAGTACAATTTCAATGTCAAAAATAGTTCAATTTAAAACAATTCAGTTTAACATAAGTACGCAATTTAAATGTAAGTACAGTTTAATTGTAAAAAACATTTCTATATCGAGCTATTCAGTTTAGTCAAGCAATTCTAATTCAGCTAAGTAAAAGTACAGATTTTGTTTACACACAGTTACATGTCAGAACAGTTCTATGTTAAACAATTCAGTTTAGTGTAAGTACAGTTTCAATATAAAAAACAGTTCTATTCAAAATAATTCAGTTTAGCACAAGCACACTGTTCAAATATAAGCACAGTTCAATTGTCAAAAACATTTCCATTTCAAGATATTCAGTTTAGCATAAGTATGCCGTTAGTTCTATTTAACCCATAGATAGGGCTCTGTCAGGTGCCACCACGCTAGGCCAGAGTGGACCTGGGAGCAATCGTAATGAAGAGGTGCTCCATATTCCCCAAGGCCCCAACATTAATGGGACCTCACCATCAGATTGTTTAGTGTCGTATACAGGACACTCATTGGGGGGGAGTCTTACCCTCGGCAGAGGTGCAGTCAGTGTATTCTACAGCCCCAGCCAACTGGGCAAGTCATATATCAGCTTGGTGGGAAGGTGGTTAAATCCCATTAATAACATGGGTGGTTTTGAGGAAAATCTAACTCAGCTAGTCTTTAATAGAGACTTTGTTGATAAATAAGTTGCTAATTAAGATTAAATAATGATTATTTAATAATCATTGAGATTATAATGTAAATCACTGAAGGAATTGTGACATTGGTGGTGAAATTTTGATTTCACATGCACACAATCCAATCTCCATTACAATAAGATGATCTGGTAATTATGCATGGTATAATTGCACAAGAAGGTAACTTATAAATTCAACACAAGACTCCAGTCATATATTAGCTCCCAAGAGAGAGACTCCTACCAACTTTTTATTGACAAATAACAATCGTGGAACTGGCACTTCCATTTTCCTTGCACAATAGCAGAACTGGTACTTCTGGTTTTTTAAAACACAATGAAATTACAACAATGCACATCACCAATTTTTGGTCTGTAGTTCAATTCTGTTAATAGAAGAAAATATCCAAGTATTTCTTGAGTGGCTCTGATGTAGCATATAATTCTAATTGGTATAAGAAATGAACTCAAAGAGCTGAGTTAAGATTGGAGTGGAGACTTTCACTTTGTGCTAATGCCCTTTGGAAAGACACAAATCCTTCTCTTCTACCTCATACCCTCTCCAACTCCCAGGTATGTATTTACCCAACTCCTCCACACAAGCAGGATACAAGACAAGGTCAATTCTTAAGCAGTTTAATAAGTTTAAATTTAGTTTTCCTTCTCAAAGACCAGTTGCCATATTCATCCATAGCTATTGGAAGAATAGTTGAATTCATGCCTTTCCAAATGATATTAGTGCTATGTGAAATGTAAACAGCCTCATCCAGGATTTGAACTCTAAATTGAAAACTTAATGAGTGTTGTTCAGAGAATGTGTCTCATATAAATGTTTTATTCTTCTGTTACCAACTCATTCGAAAGTGTGACTGGTCTTACACCAAAACCTTCACCGCTATTAAGTAAAATCACCCATATAAGCAATCTAACAGTTTACTACTTTGTCTGAACTGTTGCGTACTTGTCTTATGGCTGAGAGTTTTAATTATAACATGTTTGTAAATTTATTTCAGGAAAAGGATCTTTAATTCTGTTTTTAAGTCTTAGTTATTAGCATATCACTTCAGATAGGCTTAATTCCTCCTGTTGGTGGGACTTGGAATATGCTGACAGTATCCCCTGTTGAAGAGTAAGAGCTCTCCCTTCCCTCAAAAAAAGAGGGGTTCTAAATATGATACTGCATCTAATAGTGAGGCTCCAGTTCTGGAGATCTGGGTAGTGTGAAATACTCCTTTGCCATTACTCTTGAGTCTACTTGACCCAGAGTGGTAGTACCTGTTAGGGTCCCATTTGTTGGTCAAACATGTTAGGAAATCATTAATTTTCAATTGGACCTTCTGCAAAAAAATAAAATAAAATAAAAACCTTTAGAAACAACTACAAAAAATGTAAATATGAATGTCATTCCTTAACCTCAAGACATAAAATAACACTAGAGGGGTTGATATGCCATTAAAATCAATCAAATGGGCCTAAAATACGCTCCAGCATAAACCATTATTTTTAGGAATTACCAATACTGTTTTATTGATTTCTCAAATGAAACTGTGACAAAGTTTTTAGCTTTACTTAATTTTTTTTTAATGCTTGAGTGAAAGAATTGGTGCTGTTAATTTAACAGTAAAAGTATTTAAGTAAATCATAGAAAGTTCAATTGAAATCTTCTCTTGGTTATGTCATTCACATAATGTGTCGTCAGCCAGTTAATTCTGGCCTTCTTCAGGTTTAATATTCACTTCCTTATTGAACGGATTCTTTGTGCTACTAAAAGAAGAGGCCAGTAAAGAAGTCTCGTTCCTTATGGATGTACATATTCCATCTGAAGAAGAAGAAAGTGTACTGGTTGAAACATCATGTGAATGACAAAAATGAGAACATCAGTTACCTGGATAATTCTTTAAATGTTAATGACTTTTCTCAAAACTATAGACATAAGTGCTGTTTGTTAATTTCTCTAAACTTAATGGAGACAAAGAGTTTGTTTTTTTTAAATAGGAAAGAAAGGGCATGGGGACCAAGATCCAGTTAATGGGGAGGCATTGAACTGCAGATTGAGTCAGGAAAGAAAGGGCATGGGGACCAAGATCCAGTTAATGGGGAGGCATTGAACTGCAGATGAAACATTGAAAATATAGTTATGATTAAAACCAAATATTTACAAATGAATCAGATTTTGCTATTAAATAACCCCTAAGAAGTTGATATGCCATTAAACAAAAAAGAACCCCAACCCAACTCAAATCAAATATTGATAGTTATGACTACAATCAAATATTCATAGATGAATCAAATTTCAGCATTAAATAATCCATATTCTGTTAAACAAATAAACCCAACCCAAACAGAACAAACCTATCAAAAAAATTCTCAGAAAAATTCAGATATATACACAATTTTTTTTCACAGGTAATAACTAATAAATGAATTAAAAATTAGGAATAATGTTAAATACCTGTGAATGCCAGGTGGAATCTGTCAGAATTCTTTTTTTTTTTTCTTTTTCAGTCAATACACTAATGGTGTGTTCTTGTGGTTGTAGTTACTATTGTTTTTGTTGTTGTCGCTGGCATTGTTTCTGTGTATTTCAGATGTTGCTGTGCACAGCGGTGCATACCACACAAGTGGCATAAGCAGTCGACAAACACTTCACTATAAAGATAAACGCCATGCTAGTGACAGTATCACACCTTTCTGTAAACTCTCTCCGTTGTTCTCTTCCTGTGTGTCCAGAGGTATACACAATTGCTGCATGCTTTTTTTTTTTTTTTTTTTTTTTTTTTTGTGTCCCCCCCCTGGGTGACATGGTTTGCTGTGCGTCCACCTGTCATCACAGTTTTACTCTTAACCCTTTCTTCTGTGTTATTTTTTTTAAAAAAATCTGCTAACTAATAGTTTCAATAGAAAACAAAGTTTGGATGTTACAGAGTTGCTTCCCTTAGTAGTTCAGATCTAAAAAAAAAAAATTTGGTTTATGTAATTGGTATATTAATTTAGTTATTTAAAATTTCACTTGTAAAGAACAGAAATCAAAATCACACATTGTAATTAATAAGTTAATACTTTCATACTCGTCAGGCAATACGACAATCTAAATAATCTCTAACAAAAAGTGTCTTGTTGGCAGGGCTTAGAATATTCTAACTGTATCCCTTACAGAGAGATAAGATCCCTCAAAAAAGAGTCTTCTGTATATGGCACAATACTACATCTAATGGTGAGGCTATAGTTCTGAAGATCTGCTATTACTTCCAGGATCCCACCTATAGGTGGAATAGAGCTGTTTAAAAATTCTATGTTTTATTGAGCCATGTGTAAAAAGAAAAAAAAAGACTAAGTAACTATACAAAAAATCTGAAATGAATGTACAATGAATGCGATTCCCTAACTTCTTGGCCTAAAATAACCCTAGATGGGTTGATAGGCTTTTAAGGTCAATTGACCTCCCAAGTGGAATAAGAAGTTTGTATACTAAAAAGCATGAAATACCAAACTAAGGTTGATTCAAAAGAACTCTGTAATACACTTAATGATAACTTTGGAAATATTCAGTGTAGGTTGTTGTTTATTGAAAATTTTAAAATTCTAAGGTTAAATCTTATTCATTAAAAAAAAAAAAAGTTCTTTTATTTATGATAGTGTTGTAATAAGCACTATAGGAATTTTGAATGATTGTATAAAGTTTTCTTGGCTTTTAACAATAATATAAACATCAATGAGGTTGAAAGCCATCACTGAAAAATCTAGAAAATTGCACTCTTTATGTACTGAATATTGCATTATGGCCTTGAAGGGCCAGAAATGAATAACACAAAAAGATGTAAGGTTTGCAGCAGTATATATTTACGGAAATACAATAACAGTTACTGGTAACTGACTAGACTCGCTTAATTTGCTTATTGAATCAGTCACTGTTTAAAATGTCGGGGAGGGTCCATGCATTGATGTCATGGGGGATATCACCGTAACACATTGCTGATGTAAAGTTATAATAAATTAGAAAACGAGCTTAAACTCTGTTATAAAATTCTGAAACAAGTTAAATTAATTATAGTTTCTTGTATATTGTCATGACAAGCTAAGTCAGCTGGGGCTGCAGAATATACTGACTGCATTTCTGCAAGTGGGTTAAACCCCTCCACCTCCAAAAAAAAAAAAAAAAAAATGACACTAAACCATCTGATGATGAGGCTCCAGTTCTGGAGCTTTAGGGATTGTGGAGTACTCTTTTATTGCCAGTACTCCCAGGTCCACTCAACTCAGTGGTAGTACTTGTTAGGGTCCTATCTATGGATCAAGTAGAACTGTTTAACCATTTAATTGTGCCAATGAATGAATATTAAATTGAATTGGTAGTGTTACATAGCAATACTTGAAACCATTTAACTGTGTGCAAACAAATGATTGATATTAATAGAATTATTAGTGTTAACTTGTAATACTTTAAATCATTCAACTATGTCCAAACAAATGAGGTCTGGTTTGTTTAAAATGTTACCTACAAACAATTCTTTCACAAATCATATTGAAGACACACATATGGCATTTAATAATCTTCAAGGGTTGTACCATAAAATCCAACCAAATATTTGGGTGCAAACGAATGATTAATATGAGATAGAATTATTAGTATTAGATAGCAATGCATGAAATCATTCAAATGTGTGAAACAAATGAGCTGTAGCTCATTTAAAAATGTTACCTACAAACTATTCTTTTACAAATCACACACACACACACACATATATATATATATATATAATATGTGTGTGTCTAAACAGGATTTACATTAATCTACACATATTGTTATACCATAAGACTAAACCCACCTACCAATCAACATGACATTGTTAATTGTGGATCATCTTCCTTGATATTACCGTGCCAACAATTACTAAGAAGTATTAATGTAAGCTTAAGCTGATTGACAGCCCAGTCAGCTGGGACTGTAGAATACTCTGATTGGATCTCTGCAAAGGGGTAAGACCCCCCCCCCAAAAAAAAACATGTGTCCTGAATATAACATTAAGCAATCTGATGGCAGAGCTCCAGTAATACTGGAGCTTTGGGGAATCCAGAGTACTCCTTCATTGCCATCACTCCCAGATCCCTTTTGGCCTGCAGTGTTAGCACCTGAAAGGGTCCTATCTATGGGTTAAATAGAACTGTTTGACATTTAAACTGAGTACAAAACAAATGACTTATACTAAATTGAATTGTTTGAAATAAAACTGTTTTATCATTTAACTGTGTGTAAACAAATGACTTATGTTTAATTGAACTGTTAGTGATACATAGCAATACTTGAACCATTTAAGTTTGTTGACCCATGCTAAATTGAATTGTTAGAAATTGAAGTGTTTGATCATTTAATTGTGTGTATGTACAAAATGTGTTTACAAATCATATATAAACAGGATTTGGCATTAAATCATCAACAATTGTTGATTTGATGCCATAAAACCAAAGTAAAGCCATTCAAATGATGAAACTTTGTCTTATTTTTGATTAGATTTTCATTTCTCATATTTTTGTTGCTTATCAAAGTACCAATATAATTTTGACTTTCTATGACTTTTAAGTGACAAGGATCAGATGGTTTCAAAATGCATCCTATATTCTTTGTGTAGTAATAAAAAAAATTTTTTAAATAGATAAAAAAGTAGTAAAATTAATTGTTAATTTATACTTAAGAAATACTACCAGTGGTGGGGCATGAAATAATAATAATAATCATAATGTTTCTTTATATGCAAAAAGAAAAAAAGTCTTATCAAAAATGACTGACAAGGAATGTAGTGATTTTATATATATATATATATATATATATATATATATATATATATATATATAAATTTTTTTTTTTTTTTTTTTTTAAATTAACATTGCTGTTTTACAAGGGATCAAGAGAGTGTAAGAATTCCCTATGGTCGATTCTTTTAGCTTCCTGGCCATTATTAAGAAATGAGACATGACTTACTGCCTTTGGAACAGATGACGCAGACTTTATACATTCTTTTACTTATATATATATTCTCTCGTAAGAAATCAAGAAGTTAAAGAATTTTCCCTTGTCTGTCACTTTCAATAAGACTTGTTTTTACATGAAAAATTGATGCACACACACATACATACACACATACACGTTTTTGTAGTATTTTGAAACTAAAACCTACTAACTAGAAGACTTTCAATACTTAACCTCCAATTTATACCGTTTGTTGAGCGAGTTAAACAGCGTTACTTTCCTTAACAAGACAAGAGAGATAACTGTTTCAATTTAATGTAACAGACCACATTCAGTTATCTCCCTTGATAAATCGTTCTACTTGTTTTATTACACTTTTTCTCTTTTTGTTTAATGAAGATTGCCGATCATAAATTTTAACTTATATATTTCTTTATCTTAATTTTTGGTTGCTTTTCGTAATATATTGAAAAAAATTCAATAATCGCAGGCTTGAATTTTGGGTTAGTTAATTGGTGTTCTTTGGACACCTCAGTGGTATTTCTCTCATAGCTTCGTGGTAAAAGCAGCTGTTATGAAAAAACAATCTTTTGCTGAGATTTAAAACAAAATGTGATTTTGAATCTCATTCAAAGCTCAATTTTCATTATTGTTTCAAATATGTGTTATTTCTCACTATCATAAAACAATCAAAGCAACCAAAATTAGGATGTTTGAGAAAAATATGAATTAAAATTAGTGACAATTTTTCTTACTGATGCTATATGGTAATATGAGCAAAATTACCTTTTTGTTTGGTGGGGGGGGGGGGGAGAAAAAGAAAATCCAAGTATTTAGAATTATAGTTTAAATATTTAATCTTTTCTTTAAAGGTGTCAATATATCAAACAAATTTAATATATATATGAAATGACAACTTATGATTGTCCTGCTGCTTTTGCAGTTACAATGTTCAGTATCTAAGATAAAGTGAAAATGAATTCAAAATTTTTTTAAATTCATTTTTTAATATACACACACACACACACACGATGAAATAAAGATGATATATATATATATATATATATATACTCCTGACTGAATTTCTTGAGTTCAGTCATCAGTTGATGTATCACACCTAACTCAGTTGTGACTTATTAATCTTGTTTTTTATTTTTTGATATTATGTTTGCTTTAATTTTTATTCCTTTATATAAATAAAACTGAATTTGATTATTCTAGTCAACATGATTTTTGGTGCCAAGAAACAAAACATATTTTTCAGCTGATTTGATGTTACTGGTTCCAAAAATGATCTTAGTATTTCATGGTGAGCTTCTATTTTTGTTCTACTGTAATTTTGGGTAAAAAAGAGCAATTCACAATCTTGGCTGATTGCAAAATTTAGTTAATAAAGGTCGTAGAAACCCATCAATTTTCAGGTAGGCTGAGCAATTTGTCAGCCACCTGAAATAAACTATTTTTATATCTAAAAAAAAAAAAAAAAGTGTTTTTGAGTCAAAAAATTCAATATAGAAGTACCGAAATTTTCCAATTTATTGCCCAAATTCAAATTATCTGATAAATTTTATTAGTAATACACTTTGGTAAACCTGATAATAAAAGTAACATAAAAAAAAAACAACCCTTAAATTTTTCTGTTTGATATTCATAAATTCATTCCATCATTTTTGTTCCTTCATTACGAAAGAAAACCAAGGACATCGAGAGCTTTTGTTGTCACAGTTAGAAACTCCAACTAAAGACATCCCAATTGACTGGGCTTTTTAACATTATTGCAACCGGTCTAGAACAAGGAAAATTCTGAATTCAAACCTGTTAAAGTCCACTTAAAAATGACCTTGTGTCGTATCCTGCTCATGCGGAGGTGTGTGTGTGTGTGTGTATATATATATATATATATATATATATATATATATATATATGATGTCTGTGTACACCAGAAAAAGTGATAACATCTTGGTTATATTTTTACTATATATTTAGAAAATTTTCAAAGTTATGCTTTTCAGAATTAAAAATGGGGGGAAAAAAGATTAATCAGGCCAATTTTACTTTTGGAAACAACTTTTATGACCAAAATCCTGCTTATCTACTGAATAATTTATGAAATGAGATTAAGTGACCTACCATACTTTTTTTTTTCTTTTTTTCATAGAAAACAATCATTCAATGTACTTTATAGGTTTCTTGACATCTTTTTCAATACAGTGATCCCTACCTTATCTACAGATGTTCTGGGCATAACACTAAACTTTATCCAGTGGTGAGGCTCCAGTTTCAGAGCTCTAGGGAGTGTGGAGTCACTATTACTCCCAGGTCCACTCTGACCTGGCATGATAGTACCTGTCAGGGTCCCATCTCAGGGTCAAAAAGATCTGTTTGAAAATTATTAGTATTAGATAGGAATACTTGAAACTTGTGTGCAAATTATTTGTATTAAGAATAGTTAGTTGAAGCTAAAATTGTTTAAGGATTACCATTATTAATTACATGAAACTATATAACTATGTTCATATAAATGATTATTATTAAATAGAAGGGCTTTTACTTGAAAGCATTTAACTATAGATTATTTGAATTAAGTGAGAGTACTTGGGTCCATATAAGTAAAGTAAAGTTAGCGACCATAGTCGAGGGTGACCCGAAGGCTCCCTTTTCGATAGCTACTACACCAAGGTGTAGGGGAGGGCGCTACTCCATTCCCAGGATTGCTCCACTTTACCCTTGAACCGTACCTTATAATGCTGAGTGTTAAGCAAGGTGGTATCAAGTACCATTTTTAAAGTCTTTGGTATGACTCGACCTGGGATTGAACCCAGGTCTCCCGGGCCATTGGCGAACACTCTAACCGCTGGGCCAATGTCCCGGTATAAAACAATTGGGTACAAATGATGATAAGTATTACATGAAATTATAATTGTTTAAGGATTATTATCCTTATTTACTTGAAACTAGTTATTGTTTGCTAAAAAGAAAGATTTTGGCATTGAATAACCCAATAAAAGTTGATATGCTGTAAAACAAACCAAATATCGACTGTTCAGTTCAAGACAAATTACCATATTTGATGGCATATAAGATGCACAGGTGTATAAGATGCCCCCCAATTTCAGCAGCGCAAATCAAGAAAAAAAAACAAAGTAGTAACATTAAACATGATGAAATTAATATCATGAATATTATCAATGATAACACTTTTAATGTGCATAATAGCCTTTTAAATAATAGGTATATGAAAGTTACTCTAAAGTCTAAGCTAATAGGAGTTGCCAGGTAGCTAATTTCATCCGACTAGTGTGAAATTTAAACCTATATATGGCATATAAGATGCAGGGGAATTTTAAAAGATATTTTTAGTAAAAAACCGCACTTCATATGCCATCAAATATGGTAGTCTATCGAAAGTTTTAATTTTCACAGATTTATTTTAAATCATGCTATAATAGCTGTATCAATTGAATAATATTTTTAAAGTATTAGTTTGATAATTTATTTAGGCACATTTTGCCTTTGTCTACTGACGGTGGGGTGAGTGTATACATATTATGATTGAAGCAGATATAGTAAACAAGATTAATATGAAAGATTTCCAATAAGATTTCCATTTTATAAATGTAAGCTGTTTGTAAAACATGTAAATAACTTTCACTTTGCAAAGTTTTTATTACTTATTAATAATATGATCCTTTAATAACGATGGAAACATTCACTGTGAAAAAAAAAGATTGTTTTTCTATATACTTAAATTCTGCCTCTAATGGTTATTAAGCTTTTTCATTGGCCTAATGAGGGAGACCAGGGTTCAATCCCAGATCAAGACTTGATGCCACCTTGCTTAACACTCAGCATTATAAGGTACAGATCAAGGGTAAAGTGGAACAATCCAGAGAATGGAGTAGCGCCCTCCCTTACACCTTGGTGTAGTAGCTAATAAAAAGAGAGCCTTCAGTCACCAACTTTACTTAGAAGTCACATTCTATTTATAAAGTAAAGTTGGCAACCGTAGTCAAGGGCGACCAGATGGCTCCCTTTTCAATAGCTGCTACACCAAGATGCACAGGAGGGTGCTACTCCTTTCCCTGGATTGCTCCACTTTACCCTTGATACATACCTTATATTACTGAGTGTTAAGCAAGGCAGTATCAAGTACCATTTTTAAAGTCTTAGGTATGACGCGACCTAGGGTTGAACCCACATCTCTTGGACCATTGGCGAACACTCTACCCACTAGACCAATGAGCCAGTTTTCTATTTATAGAATCTTTATAATGATAAATAAATGTGAATTTTTTTTACATTATCATCTAATTGTTATTTCCCTTGAGAAAGTTTTATAATAGCTGTGAGCTGGAATGTGAATACTATACAATTAGTTGCAAATTTCATAAAAAACATTTTTTTTTAATTTCTTACAGTCTTTTTTTACCTTTACACTAAAAAAAAATTCTCTTACATTTTTGTTGTATTGATTATAACATGCATAAAAAAAATTAGATTAATATAAATATGAAAAACTGAAATATTACTGTTGTATCTTGGTTTGGTTTCTTTAATGGTATATCAACCTTCATGGGTTATTTAATGCCAAAGCCATTCTTGTAAAAGAACAGTAGTTGTACTATTTAGCCCTTAACTGAGGGATAAGGAGATTCATACCTTTCCCTAGAATATTCGTGCAAAAGTGAATGTAATAGCATGCCTGTGGTTTGAACTCATTCACTACAATTTTGCAGTCAAACACACTAGCCACTACATCCTGAGGATTCCTCCTGTTGTATTTGATTTGCAAAATTTTATATTAAAGATACATTAATGTCCAATATTGTACAAAGAAATAATCAGTGCACTAAAAGCAAGATATTTTTTTTTTTTTAATTAAATCAATTTCAAATTATCTCAGTTCTGTAATAATTGTTGTATAGTGTCTGAAATTTATATGGGACACACTTTGTATTTTATTAGTTTTTAAAAAAAATAGTCTAATTTATATATATATATAACCTCTGTTTAATAATAAGTGTTACACTTCACTGATAAAATTTTAATGTATATGTAACAATAATGAGATGCAGTCATTTTTTTTTCTTCATATTTTTGATAGTCTGTTTCAGTTTTTTTTTTTGTTTTTTTTCCAATTACTCTCTCTGTCTCATAAAAGTTTAGTATATAGAATTTAAATGTACATATAACAGCTATTATGGGACAGAAATAGTATTTATTTATTTTTATCTTATTTATATTGCTTTTTTAAATTTATTTTAAAAATAATTCCTCTGTTCTATAATGGTTGTTACATTTGATAGATGAAATTTGGATTTATATCTAACAACTTTAGTTGAACAGGTACTATTTTTTTTTTTTTTTTTTTTATTTGTTTATTTTATTTATTCATTTATTTTTTATTTGTTTTATGTTACTTATTATTGTTTTGTTATTTGGCTTTCTCTTTCTGTTCTTATTAACCTCTCAATAACATTCTCTGTGGAGTTTTTTTTTTTTTTTTTTTTTTTTTTCCTAGTTCTATGTTCAAAAATGGAAAAATAGCTTTCACCCAGTGTTATTTCAGTTTCTCTATTATAACATGAGGCTGTAATAATGTCTTTATAATCCTGTTGTATACTATCTTAGAAGGCTTAATGTAAATATATACTATAAGTAAAAAGTTGCCAACTGTAGTTGAAGACAACTCAAAGGCTCCCTTTTCAATAGCTGCTACACCTATGTGTAGGGGAGGGCACTACTCCTTTCCCTGGATTGCGCCACTTATTCTTGGTCCGTATATTATGCTGAGTGTTAAGCAAGGTGGTATCAAGTACCTTTCTTTTTTTTCGTTTTTTTTTTTTTTTTTTTTTTTTTTTTTTTTTTCGTCTTTGGTGTGACTCAACCTGGTATTGAACCCCGGTCTCGGGCCATTGGTGAACACTCAACCCATTTGGCCAATGGGCTGAATATTAGATATTATTAACTCATTTGCTAATGAAACTGCATTGAATCAAGAATGAGCCTTTTTGATACAATAGATCGTATCAAATTAACAATTGTTTCTTTATATTAACCCTATTGCAAGCAAAACAACGTTTTTGCTAATAGTAGCTCAATGTAAGGTATTTTCCTGTTAATTGCTCTTTGATCCTTTCATTGTTGATGTATAGAAAATAATTTTCCCATTCTACAAGGATTAAAAAAACATCTGCCTGCAAAGGTTTGATTCTATGAACCCAAAGGCCTAAAATCCTACAATGAATATCTCCATGCTATGGGAAAGTACTGGAATAGCATTACCTTTCGAATTCTAAGGGTTAATCTAATCAACCTATTAGTCTGAGTGATTGAGTTTCAGTCACACTAAGAGATTAATGGAAAAGGCAGTGCTTAGAATAATTAACATCAACATGGATGAAAGAGGATAGTGTAGACTAAGGTAAGATACCAAAGAAATTATCAAATAACAAAAAAATGGGGTTGCCAAGACACATAGCTAGAAGGGAGGATAGCAGATCGTGCAAGATGTTAATAGAATGGTATCCTGGTGGTCATGAGTTCAATTCTTGGCTCAGTTAATATAAAAAAAGTCATATCTTGGTTCAATTGAGCAACCAACTTGCTTACATTGAGGCCATAGTCTAACACTTTTAGCCATTACACTACTAACTCGATGGTGAATATGTAACATCATATTTACCCAACCCCTCCACTCGGGCAGGATATGATACAAGGTCAATTTTTTAAGTGGAGTTTAACAGGTTTGAATTTAGAGTTTTCCTTCTCCTAGACTAGTTGCCTCACCAAGGCTGAAGAACCTAGTCTGCCCTACTATTTACCCATAGTTGGAGGGAGAATAATTGGATTCATACCTTTCTCAAGGGTATTAGTGTGATGTGAAATGCAATCAGTCCAGGATTTGAACTTGTGTCGCCGTGTCCAATTCCTGCGGCGATAACCATTACACCATGGGCACCTCCACCAATGGTGAATATGTAACATCTGCAGAAAACAAGCCATATGTGACACATACTGTGATGCCCTTTCACTTGTTTCATCAGACGACTTGATAACTCATAGAACTTAGCATAGTGAACAGGCATTCTTTTCTCACCCAGGATGTAGGATGTTGCATGCAGATTGATTCTCAATATAGGGTTATATGTGATTACCAAAACCAGTTTTTAGTAGGAATCAACAAACCCATCTACTTACTGTGTGTGTGTGTGTGTATATATATATATATATATATATATATATATACACACACACACTAACAACAGTATGGTTAATATCTCACCTAGTGGGTTTGTGGCAGACCAAATGCAGTTAAATTTTGAAAGTGCTCAATATCTGTGATAGAGCTATCACATAATAATAAATGAATATACATTAGTTTTTACATGGATTGCTTATCTGTGACCTGGTTTCATGCTGTCTTTATAGGACAATCAACAGACAGAAAAAAACATCCATACTATTAAATGTATATAAAAACTAATATTTATTTATTATTTTTATGGGGTCTTTCAATCTTATAAGATTATGTATCTGGACATGGGCATGAGCAAAGTTATAAGGAAAACTGACAGTTGCCCATGCTGCAGGTCTCTCCTCTTCACAACACCAGTGTTGTCTAAAGAAAGGGCAGGGTGTTATACAACTTAGCACCAGTTATGTTGCAAGAGTTGCTAGAACAAGGTTGATAACATCAGACTGTCATACAGGCTGGCTTTGAACTCACATTTTTTTCCTTCTCCTAGACTGGCTGACCTACTATGGCTAGAGACTCAGTCTACTTTACTATATATAATATCAATACAAAAAGTTAAAACCTTTTGAAATTATCCAACTACAAGATTGGATTTTAAAAACAAACTATAACAAATTAACAATTTCTCTATGTTGATTTAAAACTCTTCAATTTAACGATTTTTGTGAAACCCTGATTTCTTTTTCAGCTTGTGTACCATTCTTGGCTTTTCCTGAAGAATTCATTAACTGTTTTCCTTAAAATTTCTTAGTTTGCAATTGGCACAGTATGATGTTTCAAGGTTCATGCCTCTTGCAATAGTTGACATTTTGCATGGTGTTGAGATATTTGAATGACTGAATTTTTTGGAATTTTTCCTTTCAGATACTTTTTTTTTTTTTTTTTTTTTTTTTTTTTTTCTAATTTATTTATCTATTTGTATAATATTACAATTTTGGTATCCTTCATTTTGATGTAATTTCTGTAGCCACTATTTAATTTCTGATGCTTTCTGGGCTTGTCTCTGTATCATTGTGGGGGTCTCAAAGAAGAAAGTTTGTAGTGGTAATGATGAGATAAAAAGATGACAATGAGTTCTGTAACATTTTAAGTAAATGGTATCAGTGTGTGGACAAATCAGATATATATATATATATATACACCTACAGAGCCAAAAGTAATCTACCTAATAATTCTGACTAAATAAGGGTTGGACCAAAACTACATTTTATTGATTAAAAGGCCACCAGAAAGAATAAGATTAGCATTCGAAAAAAAGAAACGGTATCAGGCTTTACCTATTAAGTAACTAAGCTTTTTTTATGCCTATAAACATTAAGTATTTCCTGTTTTTTGGGTTTTTTTTTTTGTTTTTTCCAGATATCAGTTTGTGTAATATTTTTTTTATTTTCAAATGGTATCATCTGTGTTTTTTTTTTTTTTTTTTTTTTTTTTTTTTTTTCACACCATCAGAATTATAGAATAGGTATAAGAATTAAATCATATAATTCAGTAGCCGAGGAGTAGCAAGATATGCTTAAGTCTTCTCTGAATCCCAGTAAAAGATGTTTCTTGATTATCTCTTTTGGTGGCTGGGATACAAGAAGACAAGTGTTTGTGTATACAGAGAGCAAGTGAACTTTTCAAAGCAATAAGAAGAGTCAGTTCCTATTCGAACAAAGAAACCACACCATACATGTCCATTATCCATTTTCACTTACTTTCATGGCATCGGAAACTGAACAGAGTATTCCTCTTCATGTAATGGCTAAAGTGCCGAACTGTAGCCTCAAAGTAAGTGAGTTAAAATTCCAGTCATGTTATTACATTTATTTTGGGGCTAATACCCTAATAAAAGGTATTGAATTTCCTTATCCCTCCAGCTATTGTATCACTACTGTTCTATAAAGATTGCTTTGGCATTAAATAATCCATAAAGGTTGATATGCCATTAAACTAAATGAAAGAAAGAAATTGAACAGAAAAGCAACAGGGTTTTTAACACTTTTGGTGAGTTGTCTTTTTATTTCTCCTTTCCCATCTGACAATGAGCCATCACCGACTTAGCAGTTGTTGCTGACTGAACTACTATTCGTGTCAGTTAAAAGAAAGTCAGACACATGGTCACAGAAAAATGACTCTCATTTTAATTACAATGTTGCAATCTCTGGACTAGTCTAAAAAAACAAAGACAGGAAGTGGTATTCTTGAGTTGATGAAAGAAAGATCTCATCTGAAAAATTATAGCCCACACTTATATAGCAGATGGGAATTAATTAGCCCCCAAAATTTAGATTATTACTTGTTGCTCTGCTAGTAGCTCCCTAACTGCCTGACTCTTTTCAAAACTCTCTGACTTTTGTGTTTAACTTTCTTTTGTACTTAAGGTGAGAGTTTTCATGATTGAATTTTTGTTGTTGGCCACACAACCAGGCATCAGGTTCATTGGTGGAAGGATGTGACCACTTGATTACTTGCCAACTTCTCTTGTGAGTTGTCCAGTTGGTAGGGCTTAAAATTTAATTGTATCTCCTGGCAAGGAGTAAGATCCTCCCTACAAAAGGTGGGGTCCTAATCATGAAACTAAACTGCTTCTGATGGTGAGGCTCTAGCTCTAGACTTAGCCTTTTGATTGCCATTACTCCCAAGTCACTTTGACCTGGAGTGGTGGTCCCTGTCTTTGGTCAAATAGATCCATTTAAAATTATTTGTATTCAATAGGACTGTGTGCAAAAAAAGAACCTCTTGAGAAACAAATACACAAAAAATGTATTTATGAACATTTAATGATTGTGATTTCCTAACCTTTAGGCATGAAATAACCCTAGACAGGTTAGCATGCCATTAAAATCAATCATTAGAGTTGTTGTCCCATTTGGGAGGATTACAAATCTTTATATATTTTTGCATTATGTTTTGTGGTTTGTTTATTATTAATCTTATTAAGAATAAATTGAGAAGAGTTATAAAAAAAAAATTTATAATTTTACAACATAATTATAGGACTGGAATTCTACTTTCAAAAATGGGATCTGAAGGTTAGAGAGACAATTTTGGTGCTAGTAAAACAAGGTAGGGGATGGACCTAAGCAAAAATGGGATCTAAAGGTTAGAAAGACAATTTAAGTGCTAGTAAATCAAGGTAGGGGATGGACCTAAGCAAAAATGGGATCTGAAGGTTAGAGAGACAATTTTGGTGCTAGTAAAACAAGGTAGGGGATGGACCTAAGCCAAAATGGGATCTGAAGGTTAGAGAGACAATTTTGGTGCTAGTAAAACAAGGTAGGGGATGGACCTAAGCAAAAATGGGATCTAAAGGTTAGAGAGACAATTTTAGTGCTAGTAAGACAAGGTAGGGGATGGACCTAAGCAAAAATGGGATCTAAAGGTTAGAGAGACAATTTTGGTGCTAGTAAAACAAGGTAGGGGATGGACCTAAGCCAAAATGGGATCTGAAGGTTAGAGAGACAATTTTGGTGCTAGTAAAACAAGGTAGGGGATGGACCTAAGCCAAAATGGGATCTGAAGGTTAGAGAGACAATTTTGGTGCTAGTAAGACAAGGTAGGGGATGGACCTAAGCAAAAATGGGATCTAAAGGTTAGAAAGACAATTTAAGTGCTAGTAAAACAAGGTAGGGGATGGACCTAAGCAAAAATGGGATCTAAAGGTTAGAGAGACAATTTTAGTGCTAGTAAGACAAGGTAGGGGATGGACCTAAGCAAAAATGGGATCTAAAGGTTAGAGAGACAATTTTAGTGCTAGTAAAACAAGGTAGGGGATGGACCTAAGCAAAAATGGGATCTAAAGGTTAGAGAGACAATTTAAGTGCTAGTAAAACAAGGTAGGGGATGGACCTAAGCCAAAATGGGATCTGAAGGTTAGAGAGACAATTTTGGTGCTAGTAAAACAAGGTAGGGGATGGACCTAAGCCAAAATGGGATCTGAAGGTTAGAGAGACAATTTTGGTGCTAGTAAAACAAGGTAGGGGATGGACCTAAGCAAAAATGGGATCTAAAGGTTAGAGAGACAATTTTAGTGCTAGTAAAACAAGGTAGGGGATGGACCTAAGCAAAAATGGGATCTGAAGGTTAGAGAGACAATTTTAGTGCTAGTAAAACAAGGTAGGGGATGGACCTAAGCAAAAATGGGATCTAAAGGTTAGAGAGACAATTTTAGTGCTAGTAAAACAAGGTAGGGGATGGACCTGAGCAAAAATTGATAACATCAAAAATGTAACTTTTTTTTTTTTTCACTGATGTCAATGATCCCTCATCAACACTATAATTTGGAGGTAGGGATTGATTTTGTCAACTTCAATTTGGCAGGGACACAAAACTGTATGTCCCTACCAAAGACAGTGCACAAAAATGCTGTCAAATGGATATCTAAAGACTGTTAAAGAATCTTTTTTTTTGTAAATTTTGAATTTATATTTCTGTTATTTTTAATAAGCAAACTTAATCGTTAAAAAAGCAAATGCAAATCTGTTACTAGCGGGTGTGGGGAATGTTTTATCCCATCTTCTTTCTTTCCTTCCTTTTCTTTTTGCTGGAGTCATTTTCAGATGGCCACTGTCTAAATAAAGTCATGTTATCCAGACAACTTAAGTGAGGTCATAATCTAATGTTTCTTTTTCAGCTATATATATATATATATAAACATTTATTTTCTATCCTTTGTTACACTCCACATTAATATATATATATATATATATATAGTTTGTATGATAGAAAGTTGTTTGCCAACATTCATTTGGGGGGTGAGGATTTCATATAATCAATATAACTAAGAGTTGTTGGTTATGGTGATGCAAAACCCAATGCTACAATGTTGGGTCACAATAATGCAAAACCTCAAGTCCTGATGTTGGGTCACGGTGATGCAAAGCCTCAAGCTCTGATGTTAGAGATGCAAAACCTCAAAGCCTAACATTGGGTTAAGGTGATGCAAAACCTCAAGTCCTGATGTTGGTGATGCAAAGCCTCAAGCCCCAGTAATGGGTCAATATTTTTTTATATTTTTTCCTTCTCATGATGAGAGCTGAAGAATGAGTTTGTCAAAATATGTCACATCAAGAACATAAACACTTTCTGATCTGATAAATGGTGTTTATCCTGTATTCTTCAAGGCCAAATATTTTTATTCCTTGTCTTTTCCAAGTAGATTTTGTTGCCTGCCATTCCTCTGTAATCATATCTTTCTTTCTTGCAGCTTAAAAGCTGTCAATACCTCTATGACTATCATTCACAGGATCATCATCATCAACTTGCTTATTTACACTTTTTTTTCTTTTTTCACCTTTTTAAACTCTCATTTGTTATTGATACTTTCACTTTCATCACTTACAATCATTTTGTTAAAATAATTGAATGTCATTTCTTTACAGACTGTAGACTGATAGAGGATGATATGACAGAATTCTTATCTCTGCGTAAGTAGATGCTACACCCTCCCATATGCCATGACGTTGGCCAGTCTTAAGCTTGTTACTGACCGACTTGGTTACTGTTAACTGTCCCAGCTTTATTATAGCGCTCATTTAGGGTCTTCCCAAACGGGTCGATCACTCTGCTCTTTCTGTCTTTTGTCTCCTGTAGATAGCACTTTTCTTTTTCATATGCTCTTTATCTATGGCAATCTCAAAAATTTCATATGCACACCTGCAATGAATTTTTTTTTTTTTTTTTTTTTTTTTTTTTTTTTTTTTTAAACTGTGCATACTTTTTTTTTTTTTTTTTTTTTTTTTGAGATATGTAATTGATTTCTGCTGGGGTTCACAAGAGGTCTTGCTGGCCAGCAGTTATTCACTGGGTGAAAAAAAATAAAAGGACAGTGGGTCTCTCTTCAGGTATGTAGGAGAAGAGCATTTCTTGCTTATCCTCACTGTTTACGATGCTTTTTGTAGTAAAAAATAATGCTAGTTGAACTTGTAGATACTCTCTTGTCTTGTCTTAATCCTTACTAACCTCTGTCATATTTTGATTATATCTTTTTTTTAAAACATTTTTATGTTGTCTTTTTTGTGTTGTTTGCTTTTTTCTTTTACTTTTTTTTTTTTTTACTTTTTTTTTTTACCCTAGCTCTTTATTCTCTTGAATTTGTCTTTTGATTGGTTGAAAAATATCTTGGGAATGACTTTCAATAAAGATTAGTAGTTGCTTTTGTTTTATTGATCAAATCAGATGGTGCGGTAATCTGACACAAGTCATAGCATGTTTTTACTAATGATGATTTATTTTTCTTTTTTTTAAAAAAAAAACAGCATTCCTCTTCAAACTCTTCAATTAATTTCTTTATTTTTCGTTCTTTTTTTCTAACATTAATGAGGGGAAAAAAGAATTATTAAATATATACAAGGTGTATTCAAAAAGTATCAATACAGAATCTGTATTTACCAAGATAAATAAACAATTAAGTAAATATTAAATTTCCTCCAAAATATCCTCCTTAACATTCAGCTTGCTTGTTCAATCAAGTTTTCCATTAACAAAGCACTTTTGAAACTCTTCTTTAGCTGTGATATGAATCTGCACCATCGTATCTCTTTTAATGTCTTTCAATTCCTCTATTTCTACTCTTGAGTTGAAGTTTCACTTTAGGAAACAAGCATTGGATGGTGTTGCAGTTTCACAATCTTGTGCTTTACCAAAAACTGCTCTTGAAAAAATATCACTGGCTTGTCTAAACAGCAGATTAGATGTATAGACATGGTTTTATTATATAGTTTGCTCAGCTAGGTACGTGTTCCTTTTAATCTTTTGATACATTTGATCACATCTTGCGTATAGAAAGGTTGGAAAGAAAATCCCGTTGCTTTTTTGTTAAAACCTCTAATTGATTTATATTCAATGATCAATTAGAAATTCAATCAAGTTAACTATAGTTTTTTTTTCATTATGAAATCGGATTTTTATTTATCTTTTTTTTTTTTACCTTTTTTAATTTATTTGAAATCTGAAAACAATGATAAAAATTAAGTTTATATATGGACTGATGAAAAATATGAGGGGGGGGGCAAAAAGTAATGCCTTTTTCTTAAGTACATGAATGATTACTGACACAGAAACATCTAACATACATCAAAATAAAGCTGGTCCTTTGTGGATCACATCCTAATTCTCAACATCGTCACCATTTCTCTCAATAGCAATGTTCCACCTTCAAATAAGAACATGTATCCCTACCTCGTAAAATGCTGTTGACTGTTCTTTGATCCACTCCATCACTGCAGTTTTCACATACTCATCAATGGCATAATCTTTGACTCTTAAACACTCCTTCATGTCACTGAAACGAAAGGCACTAAATCTGGTGAATATGAAAGGTGTAGTAAAGTTCTTCACTCGAATAAGGTGATTACCTCCCTTATTCTGATGCTTGTCTGTGGTCAGGCAGAAGGACATTATCAATTGGCAAGTTGGATCTCACTTTAGACCATCATCTCTTTGGTCCGATGAAAGGGTTTAAGGGGCAAACATTATACCAATGACACTGAAGTAAAAACTGCAGTGATGAAGTGCCTTAAAAAACAGTCAACAGAATTTAATGAGGCAGGAGTATATGCTCTCATTCAAAAGTGGAACATTGCTATTGTAAGAAACGTTGACTATGTTGAGAAGTAGGATGTGATCCACAGGACCAGCTTCATTTTGATGTATGATAAATGTTCCTAAAGACAGGTTTTAAAATAATAGATGTATCAAAAGTAATCAGACTAACTGTTGATATATTGTATATCCTCCTTGGGGATTAACACAGATGTGTACTCTGGCTTGCACCGTGAAGTATGTATATATGTCGGCTGGAAGATTTAGTCTGGGCATCATAGCAGAATTTCAGATTTTTCTCCAAGACTTATTCGAAATTTGTATATCACCTGAGAAATTTGCCTTGCATTTTACACGCATTGCAACCAATAAAAATAGGAAATTAACATGCGCTAAAGGTTTCAATTTACTCAAGATTAAACATGTAAGGGGATATACCTGGATTATAGTAAATGATTGAATGTACAAATCAATATGTGCTCAGGTTCCAAAATAAGGGGTGCATCAATGGTACTTTGATCTCATGAGGTACTATATACCCTGGTTAAAATTCTCATTGTCTCTGGTTGTAAGAATTTTTATTTTCACTTTCTGTGTATGTAGATGTATGTGTGCATGTGTGTATATATATATATATATATATAGTTTGTGTGTATATGAGGTGCCTTCAATAAGTTGCCAGACTTTTTTCGTATAGGTACTTTTATTGATAGTTCCCACATGAAACTCTAGTTCCCATTGAAGTAATCTCCTCCAGCTGCAATGCACTTGTTGTACCGTTCCAACAACTTCTGGAAGGCCCCATGGAAGTCCTCTTGTGTGAGCATGTCAATGACCTTCAATTGTCTCATAACAACAACTTCTAAGTTTTTCCTTGAGCTTAGGGAATAACCAAAAGTCACAGGGAGCAAGGTCTGGACTATAAAGAGGTTGAGTAACTGTCTTGATGCCCACCTTGATCAAATAGTCTGTGACAAGGATGAAGTTGTGTCCTAGTGGAAATGCCACTGACCCGATTTGCAGAGTGCTGCCCTCTTCCCTAGGAATCTCTTCCTGAACTCCCTTAAAACCTCAACATAGTATTCCTTGTTGACTGTCTGTCCAGTGGGAATCCAGTGCATGTAGATCATGCCAGTGCTGTCAAAAAAAAAAGATCATCAAAAGTTTGTGGGTGGTTTTGCTCTGTCTGGCCTTCTTGGGTCTGGGAGAGCCAGCATGCTTCCACTGGGAACTCTGTCTCTTGGTCTCTGGGTCATAGCAGTAGATCCAGCTTTCATCGCAGGTCACCAGAGCCTCAAAAACTGCGGGATCTGAATTGATCAGCTTGACCATCTCCCTGTTGTCATGACAACATCTTTCTGATCTTCTCTGAGCACCCTTAGGACAGACTTCGCACAAATCTTCTGCATCTTCAGTTCCTCATGAATAATAGTGTGCACAGTTCCCACACTGACATCAAACTGTGAACTTATTGTCTCTATAGACACACAACAGTACTTATTCATGAAATTCTTTATTTGGCCAATCAACTCTGGTGTTCTGACTTCCTTACTCCTCCCACACCTCTCATCATCCCTCACAGACTCCGTGCCTTCCTTGAATCTCTTATGCCACTCAAAAACTCTTGCTCGATTCATGCAAGATGGTCAGAAAGCAGTCTGAAGCATTCCATCCATTTCTGTGGCATCATTTTTTCCAAGTTTAAAACAGAATTTTATTGCATATCGTTCTTCTAAAGTATCCTCACGTCCAGATTGGGTTTTTAAAATTCACCAGCTGTGACAATAGGACTTGGGTAGGATGTATTAGAATTCCTGCTGTAGCTGTTCATTTGAACCTGAAATCATAAAAATTGGTCAATCATCTCATAAAATGTATAGCAATAAGATACTGAATTTTCAAGAGTCTACAACAATTTTAAATGCCTGTACAAAAAAGTCTGGAGACTTAT
>CAUZXS010003055.1:82500-97630 GCA_963585895.1 Sepioteuthis lessoniana | reverse complement strand
ACACACACACACACACACACACACATATATATATATATATATATATATATAGGTATTCTTCAATTCAGTAATTCCACCAGGACAATTAAATGATTCAAAATTCGAATTTTAAATTTTCCTGGTAAAGAGCTCAATGTAAATAATTTCACAAAGCAATTATTTCAAGAAAAAAACAAAATTCGGTCTCATTAGGATTACAAATTTATTTCCATCCTGTTAAAAGCATTGATATGAATCAGCAACTCAAAAAAAAATTGGATCTGAATAAGTCCTGTTCAATTTTTGGAGGAGTTATTGATTCATATCAACGCTCTTAACAGAATGGAAATAAATTTGGATGAGGGGGTCTGATGTTGCAAGACCCGAACCCCCCCCCCATGAACCCATAGGAAACATCACTGATGACCCATCCCGATGCATCAATGAAGATGTATGATATAAAACTTATAAAGTAATGAATTATAAAATTATAGATTTTTCAAAATATATTTCTTTTCCTTTACTCATACAGATTTCGGTTGAGAAAATTTGGATAAAGTATTGAGAATAATAGCAATAATAGTTTCGGATTTTGATATAAAACCTGATCACTGAAACCCAGTTACAAAAAAAAACAAATAAAATTATTGACTTGTAGACTTTGCCATTCCAGCAGATCACAGTGTAAATGAAAGCGAAAAACTCGATTCATTCCAGGACCTTGCTAGAGAGCTAAAAAATTAAGAAACATGAAGGTGACAATGATACCAACCATAGCAGAAACCCTTGGAACAACCCCAAATAACCAAACTCGAGTAACATGCGACCAGGGGGAAATTAACACTTTCCCGATCTCAACACTTTTGAAATCGGCTAGAATACTTAAAAGAAAACTGCGGAGACTTGCTGTCACTTAGACTTTACTGAAGACTACCAGTTACAAGTGGCAAAAAATCACCTAGAGTATAATAATAATAATAATAATAATAATAATAATAATAATAATAATAATCGACTTTGCTACGGAATTGAAAAAACTGTGGAACATGCAGGTGACAATTATAACAATTGCAATTGGTGCGTTTGGAACAGTAACTAAGGATTGCTAAAGGAACAAGAGAACTTGGAAGTTGGCGGACGAGTGGAGACCATCCAAACGACAGCATTGTTAAAAACGGTCAGAATACTAAGAAGAGTCCTGGAGACTTGAGGAGACTTGCTGTCACTCAGACTCCAGTGAAAAACCATCGGCTCACACTGATGTGAAAAGCTCTAATGAGTGAAAAATAATAATATTTAAAATAATTACACATAAACTCCTATGAGACTTTGACATACACACGGATCACCAAATCTCGGCCAGAAGACCAGACCTTATAATAATCCACAGAAAAAAAGAAAATTTGCAAAATTGTCGACTTCACTGTCCCAGCTGACCACAGAATAAAACTGAAATAATGAGAAAAGAAGGATAAGTACACGGACCTTGCTAAAGAATTGAAAAAGCTGTGGAACATGAAAGTGACATTTGCTTTTGGCACAATAACTAAATTATTATTAAAAAGCCTGGAGGACTTGGAAGTTGGCGGACGGCTAGAGACTATCCAAATGACAGTATTACTGAGAACAGCCAGAATACCGAGAAGAGTCCTGGAAACTTGAGGAGACTTGCTGTCACTCAAACTCCAGTGAAAAACTATCAGCTAATACCGATGTGAAAAACTATAAAGGAGTAAATAATAATAATGATCATAAAATCTCTGGGATTTTGTGATACGAATGAAACACCGGATGACCAGACATAGAGATAATTACGTGGTGCATTTAATAAGTTTCCAGACTTTTTTTCTGCAGGCATTTAAAATTGTCGTACACACTGGAAAATTCACTGTGTTATTGCTATACATCTTATAAGATGACTGACCAAGTTTTATGATTTCAGTTTCAAATGAACAGCTACAGCAGCAATTGGAATACACCCTACTAAAGTCTGATTGTCACAGATGGTGAATTTCAAAAATGTAATCTGGACGTGAGGACACTTTAGAAAAACGATATGCAATAAAATTCTGTTTTAAACTTGGAAAAAATACCACAGAAACGTATGGAATGCTTCAGACTGCTTTTCGACCATCTTGCATGAATCGAACATCCGTTTTTGAGTGGCATAAGAAATTCAAGGAAGGCAGGGAGTCTGTGAGGGATGATGAGAGATGTGGGAGGAGTAAGGAAGTCAATACACCAGACATGATTGGCCAAAGGGTTAGGGTTAGGGTTACTATGTTGAGGTTTTAAGAGAGTTCAGGAAGAGATTCCTAGGGAAGAGGCCAGCAGTCTTCAAATCGGGTCAGTGGCATTTCCACCAAGACAATGCATCAGTCCACAACTCCATCCTTGTCACATACTATTTGACTTAGATGGGCATCAAGACAGTTCCTCAGCCTCCCTATAGTCCAGACCTTGCTCCCTGTGACTTTTGGTTATTCCCTAAGCTCAAGAGCTGTCGTTATGAGACAATTGAGGAGATGAAAGAGGCTGTGACGTAGGTCATTGATACGCTGACTCAAGATGACTTCCATGGGGCCTTACAGAAGTTGTTGGAAGGGTACAACAAGTGATTTGCTGCTGGAAGAGATTACTTCGAAGCAGACTAGAGTTTCGTGTGTGTACTATCAATAAAAGTGCCCATACGAAAAAGTCTGGAAACTTATTTAATGATTCTCGTGACAAAAAAATGAACCTACCGAATGATGGTCTTTTGCCATCCCGGCAGACCACAGTGAAAACCAAAGAAAACGAAACGACTGGCAAGTGCTTAAACCTTGCCAAGGGCCAAGACCACCCAAACAACAGCATTGATTGAGATCGACCAGAATACTGCGAAAAGTCCTGGAAACTTGTGGAGACTTGCTGTCACTCAGACTTCAGTGAAACACCATCTCTTAATGCTGGTCTAAAAACTTCGCTATGAATAATATAATAATAATCTATAATAATATTTATAATTATGTAAATATCTAATTCTACCATGCTGCCAAATAATATACGTACAAACACGAGTCCGTCATAGAGTATGAGACACGTAAAATTCTCAAGACTTTTACGGTACAAACGGATCACCTAATCCCGACCAAAAGACCAAACAATGTTAATTAACAAGAAAAAAGAACTTTACATCTACTGGATTTTGTCATTCCGGTGGACAACACTGAAAATGTAGTTGGAGCACATGGAACAGTTCGCAAAGGCCTAGAAAAGAGATCGGAGGAGTTGAAAATCAGAGGAAGAATTGAGACCATATTGACCACAGCATTGTTAAAATCGGCTTGGACATTCAGAAGAGTCCGGGAAAATTGAGGAGACTTATTGTCACACAGACACCAGTAAAAGCCAACCAGCACTTGTTGGTGTGAAAGACTCGCCAGTAATGAAAGCGAAAATGGATAAAATGCAACAGAAAAACAAAAGTTCGTTATGTGAAGAAAGAGACGAAATGATTGATCATATGATAAGTATCAGCAAACAACTGCAAAACAAAAAAGACTTGATATGACTTAGTGGGGAAGGTGATCTCCAGGGAATTATGCAAGAAATTAAAATTTGACCACACTACCAAAATGTTATATGCACAAACCAGAATCCGAACTGAAGAATGAAACACACAAATTTGGGCACCTCGGGTGGTGTAATGGTTAGCAAAGTAGACTTGCAAACCTGCACGAGTGAGTTCGATTCTCATTGGGTGCCCCATTCATGCGGCCTTGTGCTACATCTAAGCAAAAAGTTTAGTAAATTAGTAAATTTAGTAAATTACCATACAAATTTAACTTGGATTTTGAGATACAAACGGATCACTTAATCCCAGCCAGAAGACCAGACCGAGGGATAATCAACAAAAAAAATGGGAGCCTGCTGACTTAACCGTATTCCGATGGACCTCAGTATGAATATCAAAGAAAACGAAAGCGATAGAAGTACTTGGACCTTGCCAGAGAACTAAAAAAACCTACAGAACATGAAAGTAACGGTGATACCAATTGTAATTGGAGCGCTTGGAACGATTTCTAAAGTTAAACTGAATTGTTTGAAATAGAACTGTTTATATGTATAAAATGGAT
Source organism: Sepioteuthis lessoniana (assembly GCA_963585895.1). NCBI lineage: Eukaryota > Metazoa > Mollusca > Cephalopoda > Myopsida > Loliginidae > Sepioteuthis > Sepioteuthis lessoniana. The sequence goes on along the minus strand of CAUZXS010003055.1, from coordinate 93,533 downwards.
TCGGCTTTAAAGAACCTATAGTGGTTGATATGCCAGAAAAACCAAACCAAACATTTAGATTTGAAGCAGAGTTTTTCTTAACAAAAATGTTTAGACACATTTTATGAACGACACCCTTCATGAACAGCCATAAAAATGTTCAAATGTGTCACGTTAAATTTCTCTGTACTATGTATGGGTGGGTGAGTCTATATATATTTATGAATATAATTTTTCAATTATGCATGAGTAGGTATTCATGTGTTCATAGTTATATATATAGATATATATATATGGGTGGTGCGTACGTTAAAGTATTCCTATTATTGGTGTGGGAGGCAATAATTGGTGTCCTTAAATATGCCTTCTCGTAAAAACACTTACGTTTTACCTATATTGCAGAATGTCAATTAATAATAATTAAAAGAAAAAGGTCAACGTTTTATAAAAATTATAATGTTTCCTCTTTGTCGATTTTATAGTTACTTAATAAACACACAACGTGTGTAGATAGATAGATAGATAGATAGATAGATAAGCAAAACGTTGGGTAATGTCGCAAAGAAAATTATTCATAGAACTCTTCGATTCCACCTTCTCTATCGAAGTCATCGTCTTGGATATAAGTTTAATGATCCCATAAAAAGATGCAACTAACAAAATTCGTATTACATATTTCATGAAGCAATACTTCGAACATTTAGATGTTTCTCTCGCGCTGGTTGTGTTTGTCTGTTTTCTTTAAAATTGCTGGTATTTAAGGAATACAGTTAAATAGTCCTACATTTTTTAAATCTACAGAAATTTCATATTCAATATACATACAAATACAAATACACACACGCACACACGGGCGTATATGTGTGCGTGCGTATATATATATATATATATATATATATGTGTGTGTGTGTGTGTGTGTGTGTGTGTGTGTGTGTGTGTGTGTGTGTGTGTGTTTAGATACATATATAGATAGATATAGTATAGAAAAAAAATCTCACAACTACAAGTTTCAGAATTGCTTAATCATGATACATACATACATATATATATATATATATATATATATATATATATATATATATATATAAGTGAATTTTTTCTTTTTATTTATATATATATATATCTATATATATATAAGTGAATTTTTTCTTTTAGTTTATATATATATATATATATATATATATATATATATATATATATATATATATATATATATATATATATATATATATATAAACAAAAAGAAAAAATTCACTTCCTAGGCGTCATAAATTTATTTCTGGACGTGAAACAATCTTGATAATAAATAACATGAATTTTTACGGTAATTTTAATTGTTAGAATTAGTTTTTATAAATTAAAATCAGCATTTAATTATTATTTCCTGATAACTCAAATTATATTATTCAATATTGATAAAACTCAATAGTTTTAACGAAAGTATGAATGAAACCTTTGTCAATAAATTTAGATAAGTCGCGTACCACAATTTACTTTTTCCGAAATTAGGTTTTTTAATTTTCAGTAATATCTAAATTTTAGGTAAGGTTTTTTTTTTTTGTATTTTAGGATTGTATAAATGAAAAATAATAATAGATTTAATTATAAATTTTTCTTTCTTGATTAAAAGATATGATGAAATACATTAAAAAATATTTTGATAAAAAAATTTTTTTTTTTTAATAAAACTAAGAAATATTTTCAAATCCCATTCTCTCTGGAATCAATATAAGAACATCCAAATAAAAAGTTTCTTTCTACATCTGATGATGGTTTCACAAAAAGAAATAAATTTATAATGACAACAAAGAAGTGAATTTTTTCTCTTTGTTTTCATATAAAAAGATTTTTTAGCTATACACGTTAAGTATTGATGTATTTTTATCCCAAATTAATTATACATCAATAGCCATTGACATTATACACTCAAATTAGATACTCCTACCCTTTGGCTTTCCTCCTCGGATTATATATATATATATATATATATAGGGGGTGTTATTACCAATATTGATCACACTTTATAAATTGATATCAAAAATTTTATAACAATATTATTAACTATATATAGATGTGTGTGTGTGTGTTTGTGTGTGTGTGTGTGTGTGTGTGTGTCTGTGTCTGTGTGTCATCTTCAGAATGATTTTATTGTAGCCAAAATATCGATATATATGCAAAGTTTGATCCTTTTTGAATATATTAAGCGAAACTAATTTCACAAAGTGTCTCTCTGCAGTTTGTAACCATTCACATATTTAGCTTGGTAAATCTTTAAAAAAATTGTTTTTTTTAAACGTCTTGCTGATAAGCTAATTCGGTTCGCGAATCATTAATTGACTGACCAAAGTAGTTTAGTTAATATCAATACATAAAAGTATAATGATGGAACAGATTTAGAGACAATCTTAGACTATTTATATGTATCGATCTAAGTCATTCTATTTATATCTATTAATCTATGAGGTTGGGAGTCTCCGTGATAGAGTAACTAATGTGCTTGTCTGCGACATCGTAGAGAACGAATTGGAATTCCAATCATACTAGAGCGTTGATTTTCGGACAAAAACCTTGGGATAAATATGAATTCCCTTTTACCTTTAGCTATGAGTGAAGTAGTTCCACCTCTGTTCTTGTACAAGGATGGCTTTTGAATTAAATAATCCAAGAAGGCTGATATCCCATTAAACGAAGAAAGCAACAAAAATAAAAACCCTTTCTATCTGCCTACTTATCCGTATGTCTGTCTAACTGTTTTTGTTTATATATATTAAGTCTAACGTAAAGTTGGGCGGGTTTCGATCCCAGCTTCAAGCGTCCTACGTGTCTTGCCACACTGAAGAGTTGTGATACAACAAAACAGTGATACAAGAAAACAGTCTGTCTGTGAATGACAATATATATATATATATGTGTGTGTGTGTGTGTGTGTGTGTCCGTGTATTTATGTATTTTCATATCTATATATTTATCTTAGTATGTTCAAATTTGTCAATCAGTCGAGGCGAGAAACTGACTGTTGCCAAGGACTAGTGCCTCCCTGAACCCCATCCTAACTTAAATATATACGCTCTATGAGTGATATCGAGCAATATTTATAAATATACCTAACTTCATTATCAAAATATAAATATATATTTATATGTATGTGTGCATGTGCGTTTGTGTGTGTATATATGTTCATATTTATCTTTCACAATCTGTTCATATCAATCTATCTATCTATCTATTTGATTGTTCATATCTATCTATCTATCTGGCTGTTCATATCTATCTATCTATCTATCTATCTATCTATTCGGCTATTCATATCTATCTATCTATCTATCACTTCGTTATATTTGATAATCTGGTATCGAGAAAAAAGATAAGGCCAGATAGACTAATGCCTTTATTTAACTGTCTTTTGCTCCTTCCTTCTCTGTTTTTCCTTTCTCTCTCTCTCTCTCTATATATATATATATATATGTGTGTGGATATATATATATATATATATATATATATATATATATATATATATATATATGGTAATTTACGAAGCTTTTCGCTAAGATGTAGCACAAGGCCGTATGAATAGAGCACTCAGTGCGACTCGAACTCACTTGTGTCGTTTAGTTAGCCTAGCTTGCTAACCATTACATCACCATCTGTCCAATTCTACTCTTAAGCCTCTCTCTGTCTCTATCTCTATCGCTCTACTCTCTTCATCTCTCTTTCTGTGTCGTTTCCATCCTTACCCTTCCCAAATAAATTAAATCTAATGTCGGCGATGCACGTGCCTAATAGTAGAAAGCAAGTACAATGGGAGAGGCGCTACTAGTGCCCGTGTCCACAAGACTGCCTGATTGATGGACGGTCCCTAGTCAACTTGCAGACACACCCTTCTTATGACGTAGCATTTCGACCGAACAACAGGAAAACCCTTACCTTGTCTACTACCTCTTGGAAATGGGGGACTTCCCACTTTAATAATTCTCTTTAAAAAAAATTTCCCAAGTTTCTTTTCTTCTTTTTTTTAAAGACGTTTTTCTTTTTTATTTTTATTTTTATACAATAAACTCAATGCTTGGCTTAAATCATTATTCCCATTTACCTAATATCAATCTTTCTTTATATATATATATATATATATATATATATATATATATATATATATATATATATATATATATATATATATATATATATGTCAGACTGTTCATATCTATCCATTTACCAACCTATGTATTTACTTTTCTCAAACAGTTCATATCTATCTATCTATCTATCTATCTATCTATCTCATTCTATTTATATCTATATATCTATCTATATATCATTGAATACAATGATATATTGTATTCATATCTATCTATCTATCTATCTATCTATCTATTCGGTTGTTCATATCTATCTATCTCATTCTATTCATACTAATCTATCTATCTATCTATCTATCTATCACTTTTGTTTATATTTCACAATATTTCTTTTCACTCTGTTTTATTAGGGGTTACTCTCTATCACAGTGATTAGCTCACTGCTTTTACAGCAAAGCCAGCTCTTCATAGTGAATGATGGAAATATAAATATCCCTTTCTTCCTTTTGTATAAATCTGTCTCTTTGCATTTTCGATATTAGATATCTTATCTTACTCGAATACCTGCTTCTCTTTGACCGCCTTCAAAATGCACCATTTACTTTTTCTACATTCCCCAAAATACCCATTCGTCAATTACTCATGTTTTTGTTTTCGTTTTTTTTTGTTGTTTTTTAATTAAGCTCCCATTTTTATACTTTCTTACTTCTTTCTTTCTTTCTTTCTTTCTTAACCCCTGTTTCTATTAACACCTTTTCCCGTTCTTTTTTCTCTTCTCTCTTCCATCAAACAAATATATCTTCCTCTTCCTCACTCATTATTGATTCTCTCCAACTTGTCATCTCTTTCTGGTCTCTTTCTTTCTCTTGCCTACTTGGCTGGGGCTGTTGAATACACCGATTGCACCTCTGCAGAGGGGTAAGACCCCCACTCAATGAATGTCCTGAGTATGACTCTAAAAAATCTGATGGTGACGCAGGAACATTGGGGAATGCGGAACTCTCCATTGCCATTGCTCACAGGTCCACTCTGGCCCGAAATGGTAGCACTTGAGAGAACCCTATCTATGGGTTAAATAGAACTAACTGCATACTTATGCTAAACTGAATTATTTGAATTAGAACTGTTTGACTAAAGTGAATTATTTGAAATAGAAATGTTTTGACAATTAAACTGTGTTCTTACATTTAAACTGCGTTATTATGCAAAACTGCATTGTTTAAAATGGAACTGTTTTTGACATTGAAACTGTACTTACACTAAATTAATTTACTTACCATAGAATTGTCTTGTCATTTAACTGCGTGTAAACAAAATCTATACTTATACTAAACTGAATTTGTTGAACTAGAACTATTTGACTAAATTGAATAGCTTGAAATAGAAATGTTTTGACAATTAAACTGGGTACTCATGCTAAATTGAATTCTTAGAAATAGAACTGACTATTTACATAAAAATTGATTTGGCATTAAATAACCTACAAAGGTTGATATGCCATAAAACCCAACTAATCAACTGTCTTTCTTTTCTCTTTTCTCTTCATCATACCCCTATCCTTATCATCCCGTTTCTTTGTTTATTCTTCCTGTTCATCTTAAACCAAGGATTTCTTTCCCCCTCTCTCTCTCTCTCTCTCTCTCTCTCTCTCTCTCTCCATGTATATATATAGTTTAAATGGATAGGTCGGCAACTGAACTTGGTACTTTAGAGTTTATTTTATATAACTCTGCTCTACACGTGTTTCAGACTTCATCGTCGTCTTCAGGGGAGTAATAATGGCTAAGTCAGTCTTTTTGGCTTAAAGAGAGAGAAAGAGAGAGTTGGATATATATATATATATATATATATATATATATATATATATATATATATATATATATATATATATATATCCTACTCACTCTTATCCTGTCGTTGTTTACTGAATTTACCTGAAACACATCAAAAGTCAAATTAAATTGGAAGATTATTTAGTACTAAATATTCATCCGTTGTTTTTACCCTGAAAATCTACATTAAAAAATTCGAACACCACCCAAAAATAGGTATTTATAAAACTTAGCTTAATCTAGCATGAAAACCCAAGTGTAAGGCATCTAGTGAGGATCGAACTCAATACAACACTGATATTTAACGAAATTAGTGTGCTAATCATTGTAGCTCTCTCATCGTTTCTTTCTTTGGTTCTTTCTATATATACATACAGATGGATAGTACTCATATTTTAAAATCTTAAACTAGTCTGGCACAAGAATATCTGTGTAGAGGCACTATGTGTTGATCGAATTCATTATAGCGATACTGGTTTGTGAGAGTAGGTTGTTAACCATTTTTCCACGTCTAGACAATTCTCTCTCTCTCTCTCTATATATATATATATATATATATGCCTGCGTACCTTCTATGTAGCTAGTCGAAAATATAGGGTTGATATTTACGATATCCTGATTTAGTTTTGCACAAGGCCTCAACTGTGAGAATCAAATCGAACACACAACAAAAGTCCACAAAACTAGTTCGCAAACAATTTATAAACGCCAATGTTGAGGGTTCTTCTTCTTCTTCTGACAAAAATATAGGGTTGGGCTAATTTTTCTTTCCTTGCCTTTCTCTTCATCTCTTTCTCTTTTTTTTTTTTTTTTTTTCTAAAGATCGTTTTTCTGTGCTCCTATACAATTTCTACTTCTTCTCTCTCACATCCTTCGCCTACCTTACTAAAAGAAACGGCCCAACAGTAGTCAATCTCAAAACGCCATGAACAGAAGTAGTAAAACCTCTACCGCCTTTCCTCCGACGCACCAATCATCATCATCATCATCATCAACAACAACAATATGATCATTAATCCAAGCATCATCATCACCACCACCACCATTACCAACACCATCATTACTAGGCATATGATAGCTGAGCGAGGCAGCATGCCTCACCGCCTGCCTATTTTGCTACTGTACCGCCTCTTGGTTTTGTAAACCAGCCAGCCAGCGCGGCACACCGTTCCACCGGACAGCTGAGAAGTAAAACTCTCCTCAAAGAGGTCGGAACTTGTGTCTTTTCGTTCGAAATTCCCCACTGGGTTCAGGTCGGCATATCGGCGATATTGTCAAATTACTTACTGGGGGCATTTTTCAGTTTTAGCTGTGAGCGACCCGTTGGGCTTCAACGTAAATAACTTGCAAAAAACATTAATATTGAACATTATATATATATATATATATATGTTTATTTATATGTATATCTTTCTCAACACGTGCCTTTTACTCAGTAAAACAAAACTTATCAACAGATACATTTATGACAAAGCTACTTGTATACATACGCGTATATATATACAAATATAAACAAATATTAGTTTGCCAAATTTATTCTTGAGTTTTTAAGTACTGTTGCAAATATTTTTGCCGAAACGAACGAATATACCTCAAAGAAAAACTTTTAAGTTCTAATCTAAACAAACATTTTTTTTATTTTTTTCATTTTTTTATTTTTTTATTTTTCTCTAAGAATATTTTGTATTACTTGAAAAGATGAATTTTAAAAATAGTTATCAAGAATCTTAGAATAATGGATTAATAATTATTATTTCCATTCAGATAATTATGAATAATTCTTTAAAAGTTTTTCAGTTAAGAAAGATGAATTTATAAGACCTCGAGAAAAAAAATGAATTTTGAAGATTACTGTGAATACGATTTCGAAATTTAATATTTTTTAAACAAAAGAAATGTTGATTTATTGATAATCAATATTTGTTCCAACCTAGAAAATACAACAAAACATGTTACAATGTTAGCCCTCATCTATTTAGAAATGATACAAAAACTATCTGTATAAAGAATGTCTCCTATCTGCTAGTATCAGCGTAAAGCAATAAGGCTTTAGATATTTTTAAAGGTTTTTTTTTTAAGGTATTCTTGTAGATTAGCAACAGGTATGGATCAAAGGGTATACAGCATGAATGCTCCGGCCCTTCACCATTATCCAGCAACGTTTCCCAGCACTTATGGACTGGCCCCGACATTCCAAAGACAGGCCCCTTTCCCTTCCATGTACGGGGCTGCTGGGCTAGGAAGCGGTGGCCTCGGATATTCTCCTCACCAGTCGGCAACTGACTGGGATTTTCACCATGGATCATCTAACTTAGCAATGAATCTAAACGGGACCTTAAACGGCACCTCGGCCGTGACGGCTTCGGCGAATTTCCTGTCATCCCGGGATTCGGCCGCGGCCCAGGATTACTTTACCAATGCCAACACGATGGCCCAGGTGTCGGGGTCACTGTCATCTGTCATGTCCGAGAGTATGCTTTCTTCAGGCAAGTCCGTTGGTGGAGGTGGCAGCGGCGCTGGTGGTAGCCTGGCGGGTGTCAGTTCAAATGGAAGGGGTGGAAGTGGACTTGGAGGAAGCAGCAGTGCCGGGGCTGGTGCAGGGGCCACCGGTGGCGGAGGGGCCCACAACGGAGTAGGTGCCCCACCGTCCTCGCCCTATTGTGACTCTGTCAACACTGCTGGCTACCCCACCAGCTTTCCCGCTGTCAGCCCCGCCTCAATAGCCGTTCAGTCAACTGTTTCCGGGGTTACATCAAAAGTAACAGGTGAGTTCGTCGTGTTATTTCTTCTTCTTTGATCTAGACTAGCATTATTTACATCTTCATCCGAGCTGTAAATGGTGACCATCGCTCGGGATCAAGTGACAGCAAGTATCTTTGAATCGCCAATTAATTTAGATTCAAGTGGCCTTGTTTACATTGTCTGAATTTGTCGGGTCGCTGATTTTGAGCATGTGCTTTTGTTTTGCATGATCAAATTTCAGCCATTTGCACAGTTTCCCGTGGATCACTTTTTCTACCCAATCATGTCTGTATTATTATTGTAATTACTATTATTAGTAATAGTTTTCACGCAAGTAATATCTAGTGGATTATATTGAAGATCAGGCGACAGCAAGACTTTTCATTACACCAGCAATTTCCTCAATATCTTTACTGCCTTTAAGAGTGTAATTGTCTGAACAGGTTTCATTTATTAAAATTTCTATTGCTTCCAATATCTTTCCAAGACTCTTCCAATCACTCTGATAATGATGCGAATAAGTTCGAATTCTTTGATCTGGAAGAGAAAATCATTTAAATTTTAAATTTTTAAAGAAAATTGTTTTTCTGTTCCCTAGAAAAAATTCTGTTGTTGTTGTTGTTGTTTATATTACATAGTTAAATAACGATCCCTTGCAATGTCCATAGCGAAATTGCCATTCCTACCCAGTCATGTTTATTTTTATAATCTTTCTGGGCTGTTTTGCAGCATTTCTATCTTCTTCTTCTTCTTCTTCTTCTTCTTATTATTATTATTATTATTATTATTATTATTATTATTATTATTATTATTTACTCATTAGAGTTTTCACATTAGCGTAAACTAATGGTATTTCACTGGAGATTGGGTGACAGCAAGTCTCCTCAAGTCTCCAGGACTCTTCTCAGTATTCTGGCAGTTTTCAATAATGCTGTTGTTTGGATGGTCTCCACTCGGTCGCCAACTTCCAAATCTTCCAGGCCCTTTAATAATTCTTTTGTTACCGTGCCAAAGGCACCAATCACAATTGGTATAATTGTCACCTTCATGTTCCATAGTTTTTTTCAATTCTCTAGCAAGGTCGAGGTACTTATCTCTCTTTTCACATTCTTTTAGTTTTATTCTGTGGTCTGCCGGGACAGCAAAGTCGACAATTTTGCAGATTGTTGTTGTTGTTGTTCATGTATCAATTTGCATGTTTATACTCGAGATTTAGTGGTTAAAGATGAATATTACCAATGCAACCGAAGTACTTGAGACTGATATTGGTTACTTTTATGAATGAATAAAAGTAAATTTTCACTGGAATTTCTTCAGAAGTATTTTCTCCCAACACTTGATAAAAAAAATCAATGTAAAATGCTAAAAGGATAAAAATAAACTTTCACATCTTACAATTGTCTTCAAAATGGATATTCATTACACTGATCGCCTAGGCAATATCTATTTGGCAAAGCTGAGTATCACTTGGCGCCCAAAGCGTCTCAAAAAGGGGATGCCGACGGGACTAAGAACTTTTTAAAAGCCACACATAAGTCTCGATACGGTTGTGGCTATCACAATAAAATGATCTCGTGTCAACCACTAATTTGGTGAGAAGGAGGTTAAATACCCTCTTCAAAATGGATAAATATATTCATCGTTGTTAAACTAATATATATATATATATATATACGCTCACAAATATGAAAAAACAAGGTTACTATTGTTATTATTACAATTGTCATTACAATTGTTATTCCCAGCAGGTATATTTAGTTGTTGTCACTGAAGATCAAGTGACAGCAAGATTCCTCGATATTCCAATTTCATTATTCTTGTTAATTTTATTATAAACAAAAGAATTGGCAAGTTTCTTCTAGACTGTTTCAAGCCCTCCAATGATTATGGACAAAACTGTCACCTTTATGTTGCAGAATGATTTAAGTTCTCACACAAAGTCCAGATATTTTCCCAAATTTTATTTCTTTTCGATTATACAATATCATCTGCTGGAACAGCGATATTTACTAGACTTAATTTTTAAATTCCCAGAGAATTTTCAATACTCTGTAGGATAGATTCTAACTCATGCATTTACCAGTATTTTTCATTATCAAACACCCTTTTTTTGCACCGTTCTTAGTGGATCAACTTTTCGCTCCAGTTATGTCTTATTTTGTACACTTCTTGATTCAGCTTCTTCAATTCAGTTTTGATAAATAATAAATATTCTACGCTTAATAATTAGATATTTTCTATCTTTGAGCAAATTGAAGCGATTGTTAAGTTTTAGGATTTAATTTATTCATAAGATCAAGAGTATATTGCTATAATATCACTTAAACTGTGCCTATCTTTATTTTGATATTTGTCAGAATTGTTATCAGTAACTAAACTAGCATCGCTGTTACAACCGCTACAC
>CAUZXS010003055.1:67500-77500 GCA_963585895.1 Sepioteuthis lessoniana | reverse complement strand
CTTTTTATTTTAAAAAGAAATGTTTTCTATTAATTTAATCTGTATTATACAAAAATAAATTTTGACTACACCAAAAAATAACTAAAAATTCAAAATGATACATTTATTAAGAATTCATTCAAATATTTAAAATTTGTTTCTTACATTTACCGGTTATTTACAAACAAACAGATTTTTTGTAATATTTAAATCAAGTTATAATTTTTAAGTCTTATTTCAAAATATGGAGATCTTCAAATTTTAGACATCATACAATGGAAATAAACCAAGATGAATTTCTTTTTTGAATTAATACTAATCTAGATTACTAATCTAGATTTTTTTTTCTTGTAATTGAAATTAAATTTGGAAGAAGAATTTTAATCTCACAGAACAAATCAGTAATTAACATTCTATATTAACTGAAATGGCTTATTTCTTATAGGAAGAGTCCGCTTGAATATTTTCACAAAAAAAATTAATTATGTCTGTGTTTTGTTTTGCCTAGATTTTAAAAAAATATTGTTCAAATCATTTCCTACAACCAATGCCGTGATTTATAAATAACTGTTCGGAAAATTTAAAGTAATTAATAAAATGATGTTTTTAACTTGATAAGTAGTTCCTCACTAGAAACAATAACTCTTTTCGTTGCTTGCAAGAAAAGATTTTTAACGACTAACCAAGATGTTTTTTTATGAATTATGAAGAGTTGAGTTGTATAAAAAATAGGAATAATTCAACACAGCGAAAAAGAAATTTAATATTCATATGAATTTATTTTGATGTTTTTACGATATTTTCCCAATACGTTTATAAGAAGCGTATAAATCTGTTTTTAATATATTTTTTCGTCAAATTTGAATAGAATACTTAACTAGTTTTTGCCTAATCAGCCATTTTAACTTTTAAGTGGAAGAGGATTTTTTTCTTATTACTCATCAACAATTACTTTCGTACAAGTCGTCAATAATTGTTTTTGAATTAAGTAAATTGATAAAATAAATAAAAATAAAAGGAAAAAAAATCCAACTTTACTATTTTATCGCACGAATTACATATAAATTATTTTTTAAAGGCGACAAAATGGTTTGTATTCAACATTTTCTATATCTAAATATTTCATAAAAAGATGAAATTACGTTTCTTTTTTTTAAAACATTTATAACGATAACTCAAAATATAATATATAAAATTTATTTAGTAAATAATTTACAAAGCTTTTTTGGTTAGATGTGGCACAAGGTCATATAAAAGGGGCACCCAGTGAAACTCGAACTTATTCGCATTGGTTTGCTAGACGAGCTTGTTAACCATTACACCATCAAAGGCACTCATTAGATTTATTAAGACAATCTTATTTAGAATAACGTTTCTTTCTTAACTTATTTTTATCACAATGACACAAAACAATTTTTCAATATTTCGTTTTGATACTTAAAAGCAACTGTGCAAATTTAATTTTATTGCTTTAAGATTATAAGTTCAATACACATCGTTCGTCAAAGAATATTAATATTGTATTAAGTTTTCTGTTGTAAATACGACACAACAAAATAAATTATCAAGTTTTTCATTTAATGAATATGCAGATTGAAATTATTCAAGCAAAAAAATTCTCTCATTTAACGATATCTGTTAAAAAGAATATCCCTGCCGTTTTGATTATTCAAACGATCATTTACTTTTTAAAATCCCTTTGAAATTTTACTGATTTTTACGACGATTTTAATTTCTATAACTTTCTAAAATTTGTTGATTTTGTTGATATTAGAATTACCTGAATTTTTTTTCTGATTTTCACATTTTTCAGTTAACATTACTGGAATTTAATTGATCATAATGTATTTTTAAATTTTTAATTCTGTGGATTTTTGCTGAATTTTACCATGTTTTTGAATTAAAATTACCCGAAATTTTGTAGATCTTAATTTTTAAAGCAAAACATTTCCTGGAATTTGATGATTTTAACAATACTTCTCCCTTGAAAAATTTCCGGTAATCTAAAAAATTAGTATTCTGTTTTTGTTTTTTATTTTTTTGTTTGTTTTTTTTTTTTCGTTCATGTTAAATTTCCATAAACCTAACTTTTTATCTTATGAATTCGGAAGTTAAAAGACAACATGCCTAACTGAATCTTACCCTATTAAGTTAATGTTATGCAAAATAATTGTATGAGATTCGACAACATCAAATTCCCTGAAGTTTCTCAATTAACATTTCTTGGATTTAACTGATCATAATAATTAAGATCTATTTTTTTCCGATTAACTTTTAAATAAATAAATAGAATAAATAAGTAAAAAATATTTAACAAATTACTCATTCAACATATATATATATATATATATATATATATATATATATATATATATATATATATATATTAGATCTAAGTTAGGGTGGCGTAGATACGGTCAATGGTACTTAGCGGATGTCAGTTTCTCGCCTCAGAGATCATAGTTTTAGACTCCGAAATTCCCTGAAATTTTACAACAATTCTCTGTGTTTTTCAATTAAATTACAGGAAGTTTTTTCTGTTTTTTTTATCAAAAAAGTGAGAAACAGACAGTCACCAAGCACTGTAGACTTTGTGTCTACGCTATCCTAACTTTGATATTTATGCTCTATCACCGATGTTGAGCACTTCATGTATATATATATATATATATATATATATATATGTGTGTGTGTGTGTGTGTGTGTGTGTGTGTGTGTGTGTGTGTGTGTGTGTGTGTGTGTGTGTTCCTCTAAGGTCTATATAAGTATATTCCACCTTTGATTAATGCTTTCAGTTCTCACCCAAAAGAATTCTTCAAAGAATCTATCAAGGCAACTTCAACTGCAAACTGTAAGAAATGGTTCTAATTGCTGAAAAAAAACACAAAATAGACAAATTGATAATACGAAGGAAAAAAGCAAGTTAAATCGGAAGTGTGTAATAAGGCTTTCCTTTTTTACGAATTCGACTTTGGTAAAAATCATTTTTGCCATATGAAAGCAGTATTTTTTGTACAGCAAAAAATGTGTCTTTTATTTTCAACAAACTGGGGGTTATTTGGCTTAGTTTGGTTTCGTTTGGTTTCGTTTTAAAGCATATAAACCATTGTAGGTTATTTAATGCTAATTCTTCTTTATGTGTATATATATATATATATATTGAATAATATATGATTGATAAAATATAGCAGTCACAATTTAACATCAGTCATTTGTTTGCACACATAGTTTGTTCTATTTGACCCACAGATAGTACCTTATCAGGTGCTACTACTCTGGATCAGAGTGGACCTGAGAGAAATGCCAATGAAGGGGTACTCCTTATTCCCCAACGCTGGACACTTGTTTGGAGGTGTCATACCCCTTTTGCAGTGATATAGTCTATATATTCTTCAACCCCAACCGATTGAACTGAAAGTTGTTTGAGTTTTAAATGCATTCTTCAAAGTTGTCTACGTATATGGGTACATTAACTATATAACCACTTTAAAAGAAAGTTATGTTCTACTAAAATGTCAACATGAAAGTTCGATAGAGGATAGCATATTGTCGTTTGATGTTATGGTTTCTCATACGCATCCAGCCATTGCACACAATATCATTTCCGCTTATACAAAACTCCTTTTCATCGAATTTACAGAAAAGTGCTAATTGTAAATAAACGGATTATTTTTACCTAATTAAACGCAATTAATTCAGGTTTCCAAAATTTTGATTTTGGTCCCTCATTAAATTCAAATGGAACCTACTAATTGAGTTATTTTTATTGACTGATTGATTTTAACGACATATCAACTCGTCTAGAAAAATTTCGTTCATTGTACGTTTAAATTTACATTTTTTGTGTAATTGTTTCTTAAGAGTTTGTTTTTTTTTTTGCACACAGTTACATGATATCAAGTCTTCTTATCAAATCAAATAGTTTTCACATAGTTTAGTTTCAAGTATTCCATTGTAATGATAATAATTATATGGTTTCAAATAATCATTTCTATTCGATAATAGTTATTTATTCAAACACAGTTATATGATTTCAAGTAGGTATTATCCTTAGTAAACATTAATATCTTTAAGTAACAATTCCTAATACATATAAATCAATCTTATATGATTTTAAGAATTCCTACTGAAAACAAATGATTTTTAAACAGATCTATTTAAACCAAAGATGGATCCCTAACAGGTACGACCACTCCAGGCTCGAGTGAACCTGGGAGTAATAGTAATGTAGAAATACTCCACATTTCCTTGATCTCCAGAATTGGATCTTCACCATCACATTCAGTTTAATCATTCCTACAATAGATTGAGAGGAGTGTTATCTTTCCGCTGGGGATACAGTCGGCGTATTCTAAGATCTGCTGGTGATCAAGTTTTGATTTTTCTTTTTCGATCGTTCCTTTAAAAATAATTATTTGAAATGTTTACTGCTTTTATACAATTTTACCCCAAAGTTTTCTTATAATCATCCTTGATGACCTTTCTCCTAAATTTTTTATTAAAAATGTTCACGCGTAAATATTTTAATTCAAAATTAATTTGTTCTTTACTAAATATTATTGTCTTTAGTTGTACAATTAAGATTCCATACAACTTCACGAGTTCATTCTAGAATTTTCTGTGAATTAGCTATTTACTAAACTTAGCTTAGTTGTGTCCTAAGGACAGAAGTATGAGAGACTCGGTGAGAATCGAGTTCTATAACAATGGTCTGTCTATCTGGCTTGTTACAAGTGTATTACGTAAAATTCCCATATTGTGAATATTTATATATGTAAAATGGAATAAAATGAAAAGTTTATCATATATTCAATAAATGATATACTATTCAAAGATGAAATATTAATTAAAATATCCTAGATTCATTACGAAAGAAAGAAAGAAAGAAAGAAAGAAAGAAAGAAAGAAAGAAAATGAAGAAATCAAATTTGAAGAATTCATAATGTGTTCAGATTGGAGTCCAGATTTTAAAATAGCCAAGATACTGAATGCTAATTTTCAAGGCAAACAATCTCTCTCTAATTTGAAGAGTGATGTAGCATAATCTTCTCAATCCAGACAAAGTAAAACTTAATATCATTAATAAACTACTAAGTGGTTTTGATAGGCACGTATTTCCTATTGGCTGTCAAGATTTCCAACGTTGATTTTAAGTAGGCACTCAAGTCCTCCTTAGCAAGTGGCAGATCAATATAAGATAATATTCCTATTTCTATTCTACCGTCTCTAAAGACCTTATATAATATTAGACTAAACGAAATAAACATAAGAAATAAATTTTTGTGTGTGGTTTGTATTCAAGCCAATATAAGAATTGACCATAACGTACTTTCCTTTGATTTGATGGAATTTCTAAGATCCAAAATTTTTTCATACGCTTGAGAGGATAACAGCAAACAACGGCCAACAATCTAGCTTTTCAAATTTTATCCGACCAGCAAACTATATAGAATATATTAGAGATTAAGAAATAATAATATATTATAGATTTAAATAAAGCTTTTCCTTTGATACTATAATCTACAAAATTTTTAACAGATGTCGAGTTTATGAATCATTGATGCGCTCTCATGAGATCTGAAGTGTAGAGAGTCCACGTGACAAAGTGGCTAACGTGCTGGACTGTGACATTGTGGTATGCAAGTTCGAATTCCAATTATGCTATTTTATTCCCTTTTGGACTTATAACTTGGGGAAAGTTATGAATTATCTGATCTCCGTGTGTTAAATTGTACCTGTACTATTCTTCTTCAAAGATGGCTTTGGCATTAAGTAACCTATGAACTTTGATATGCCTTTAAACAAAGACAAGAAAAAACTAGAACAAACAGATGTACCGTTCAATGATTTTCCGTAAAATAAGTAAAAACAGGAAAGATATTACGACGATTCCAAATGAATAACTAGTGAATGACATTGAATGACGTTTACAAATGAATAACGATAAAATAACAATTACAAATGAATGACTATTAAATGACATTAATGATTATTACAAATGATAGATTATTAAATGATATTGAATGACTATTACAAATGAATGATAACTGAATGACATTGAATGAAGATTACAAATGATTGACAATTAAATAGCGAATACAAATGAATGAAAATTGAATGACACTGAATGACTATAAGAAATGAATGACTATCAAATGATATTGAATGACTATTAAAAATGCTTGACTATTGAATGACTAATGAATGATGATTAAAAATGAATGAATATTGAATGATATTGAATGACTATTAAAAATGAATGACAAATGAATGTCTATTGAATGACTATTACAAATGAATGACTATTGAATGAAATTTAATTTTTTTTACGAAGGAATGACAATTGAATGACATTGAACGATTTTTACGAATGAATGACTATTGAATGAAATTGAATGACTATTACAAATGAATGACTATTGAATGACATTGAATGATTATTACAAATGTCTAGTTATGAAAGATATTCTGCCCAAAATCTCTTAGCAAGGAGAGAGATGCCAGTGGTGTAGTGGCTAATGTTCTTGACCGTGATATCATAATAATCGAGTTCGAACTCCAGTTTCACTATCGCGTTTAATTTCGCTCTAGTACCTTTCAGAAGGGTATGATACCCCTTATCATCCTCACAGCTATGGGTTCAACTCTACCATTACTATTCTTCTGCAACAATGGCTTTTGCATTAACTAACCCACGAAAGTTAATATGCCATTAAAAGAAAGAACCCAAATCATACCAGAGAACAATTAATGCCTGAATATTTAGGTTATTCGTTTCAAAGGCATATCAACCCGAGATGGTTATCTAATGTCAAATTTTGTTTATGTATATGTTTTTTAAGTGAATGTTTAGTAGGTAATATTTTAAACGAGCCAAATCTCATTTCTTGGCTCACTGTTAAATGATTTTAAGTACAGCTATCTAATACGAATAATTAAATTTAATATCAATAAACAGTTCTGTTTGACCCATTGATGGGTACCTCTAAGAAATCACCACTTAGCGTCAGAGTGAACCAAGGAGTAAGGGCAATGAAGGGGTACTAATTCCCCAAAGCTCCAAGAGTGGAACCTCACCGTAAGACGATTTAGTGTCATATCTAGGACACCCATTGTGAGTGGGGGGTCATACTCCTCTCGAGGGATAAAATAGGTATATTCTACTGCCCCAACAAACTGGGCGGTGGTGCGTATTTATATAAGGAGATATTTTTTTAGAAGATGAAGAATGCAATATTTGTATAGATATATTTACTCAAACACTTCAACACCGATAGAATAAGACAAAAGGTCAATTTTTAAACAGATTTTAACAGGTTTAAATTCAGAGTTTTCCTTCTCCTAGACTAGTTGCCATAACAATGTTAAAGAACCCAACATTGGCATAATGGTGAGAATGTTCGCCAGAAGACCTGGATTCAATCCCAGGTCGAGTCATACCAAAGACTCAAAAAATGGTACTTGATGCTACCTGGCTTAACACTCAGCATTATAAGGTAAGCATCAAGGGTAAAGTGGAGCAATCCAGGGAAAGGAGTAGCGCCCTCTCCTACACCTTGGTGTAGTAACTATCGAAAAGGGAGCCTTCGGGTCACCCTCAACTACGGTCGCCAACTTTATTTACTACTATTTACCCACAGCTTGAGGGAAGAGTAATTGGATTCTTACCTTTCCCAAGGGCATTTTTGCTATGGGAAATACAAACATCCTCTTTCAGGACTTGAACTCGGGTTACCGTCTCCATTTCCTACAACGGTAACCATTACATTGACCAGTCGGCTGAGGCTGTAGAATACACCGACTGCATCTCAACCGACGGGTAAGACCTTCCCTCAACGAGTGTCCTGCATATGACATTAAACCATCCGATGGTGAGACTCCAGTCCTGGAGTTTTCAGGAATAAGGAGTACCCATTCAAAGCCATTACTCCCAGGTCCACTGTCTTCTCGTCTCAGGTTGATGGTGGCAAACCCATGTTTAATCCATTTGTAAACACTTTTTAACTAAAACATGTTTTTCTGTACACATAACACATTATTCTGTAAATTTCACTTCTCTGCTATCAAAAATTTAATGACAGACCTCTGTTCAGTCCTGGAACTTTCTGATTTGCAACCATTTTCAACAGCCTAAAAACAAATACTACTGCATGATTGAGATATTTTTTATTTCCTACAAACTAATTCCAAACAATGAAAAGTTTACATTTGTGGAAAGAATAGTGTAAAAACAAATTATGCCGCTTTTTTTAAAAAATCCCTTTATCTATCTAATGAGCCGTGTGTATATATATATATATATATATATATATATATATATATAGAGAGAGAGAGAGAGAGAGAGAGAGAGTGAGAGTGAACGATTTAGAATAAGAAGACATTTTTTTAAATTTTCCAAAAACGCCGACCAGCAGAATTAGGTAAAAATAATAATAATTGAGGTGCACCTACCACCTCCTCGGCTGCCACATAAAGTTTCATGCAACTATGAAAGTTAAAATTGTTAGATGTCGTATCTATCTATATATATATATATATATATCTGTGTGTGTTGGGGGGTCTTGACCGAAAATCACAAAACTGCCAATCTCTAATGCCATTAAACAAAGAAACCAACCAACCAAACACCCACCCACCCAACCAACCAACCAACCAAAATCAACAATAATGAATCGATGATTCCACTTTCTGTTCTTCACAGTTTCTCAATTCTCTTGCAAAATGCAGATATTTTCCAGCTTTTCCCTTTCCTTCAATGTCTGCTGGAACCGCAACATCCATTCGCGAAAAATCTTGTTTACGACGGCCAGCTCAGTTCTTCTCACCGGCATAAATAATCGGTTTAATGGTTTTTTTGCGGGTTCTCAACCCGTCTGGTGTTATTTTATGTTATGGAATTGTTTACTATGAACGTACATTTGTAGACTCTTAAGTTTTGTGCCCACAGTTATACGATATCAAGCATTCCTATTCAATATAAATAATTTTCAAACAGACCTCCTTGAACCATAGAGAGGACCCTTAGAGAGTGGTCCTGGGGATAATAGCAATAAAACGGTGCTTCACACTTCCCAGAACTCCAGAACTGGAACTTCACCACCTGATACAGTTTATTTTCATACAAAGG
Source organism: Sepioteuthis lessoniana (assembly GCA_963585895.1). Classification (NCBI taxonomy): domain Eukaryota; kingdom Metazoa; phylum Mollusca; class Cephalopoda; order Myopsida; family Loliginidae; genus Sepioteuthis; species Sepioteuthis lessoniana. The sequence goes on along the minus strand of CAUZXS010003055.1, from coordinate 68,394 downwards.
ACACCCCTTTTATGGGGGCCTTATCTCTGGGTAGGGAATACAGTCAGAGTATTCTTCATCTGGTCGACAGAGTAACTTGCGCAAATCGATTAGTCTGAATTTAAGATTTTGAATTCATCTTCAAGCAGTTTTTTACAAAAGCTATCGATCATATGGAAATCAGACCTGACCGATAAAATGAAACGATGTTTCTTCAAGGCAGCGGTCCTATCGATACTGCTGTATGGATGCACTACTTGGACGCTAACTAAATGGCTGGAGAAGAAGCTGGACGGCAATTACACAAGAATGTTGCGAGCAATATTGAACAAGTCCTGGCGGTAACATCCCACAAGGCACCAACTATACGGCCACCTGCCTCCTATCACGAAAACTATCCAAGCTAGACGAACCAGACATGCGGGACACTGCTGGAGAAGCAGGGACGAGCTCATAAGTGATGTACTCGTATGGACCCCTACATATGGCCAGGCAAAAGCAGGACGACCAGCTCGAACATACATACAGCAGCTATGTGAGGATACGGTATGTAGCCCTGAAGACCTGATTAATTTTTGATTTCTGCTTCTACCATTTATGGAAATGAAAAAAAAAGTCTTTTGAACAATACTCAGTGATTTTTTTGTTCCAATCAGAGTACTCCTTCTGGGACAATTTGCCACATTCATTTTTTATATGCTTAGTATTTTCCCTCTTCCTCTGCACGATGTAAATTTGCTTGAACCTTTTTTTTTTTTTTTTTTTTTTTTTTTGTCTAATTCCAGTGATAGCTACTTTTCTTAAACGTGCAACACGGTCAGTATTTTCACCAATTTAAAAATTGCGCTTGACTGAATCGCTCCGAGTCATTTTCCACTCTGCTTATAAAAGTTCTGGAAGACGTTCCAGGTGCTC
>CAUZXS010003055.1:15000-62500 GCA_963585895.1 Sepioteuthis lessoniana | reverse complement strand
TATTTATTGGAATTTAATTCTGTGAATTTTTAACATTCAAAGATGATTTTTTAAATTATTTTTTTAACTCGAACCGGGATGGTTGTCATTTCCATATCCTTCAATTCAATCCTTTTACTCAAAGCCATATCGCAACAAACATATGTCTGTAAATGACATCTATACTTCTAGCAAACGGTGAACGTTAATGCATTTAACCACCTCTGCAAATGTCAAGACCTATTCCAATAGGCCTACCGCACTCCAGGGGTCAACTAACAAGGGTGAGACAAAGTTCAGCTCAATTCGTATAGTTGATTGGTTTATGAAATGTGTTCTTTCTCAACTGTAGGTTCTCTAAGAAATATACAAAATAGTTGCGTTGCCTGTGAGAATCGGACTCACTACTCTCGTAATTAATGTGAAACATAAAATAGAGTCGATTATAATACAATTCAGTTTGATCCCCAGTAAACATCTCCTATTTGTGATCTTGTGGTGCGATATTTAAACTTACTCAATATAAATGAAGATATACTGTTCCGCAATGGTGAGCGAGTTGAAATGTTTCAATGTTGTTTCGACCCACGAGTTGTCCGTTGGCTTCTCTGATTTTTCTCAAAAAGTTGAGGAGGAAATTTCTTTAAAGAAAATGTTCTTCATCTATTATATTATATCATCATTTCCAACGTGTTATGCTGCTCGCACAGATATCCTTGCCTAGTCGGTTGGGGTTGTAGAATACATCGACTGATGCTCGACAAAGGGGTAAGATCCACCCCAAACGAGTGTCCTGATATATGACACTAAACAATCTGATGGTGACGTTCCAGTAATGCTGGAGCTTTGGGAAATGCATAGTGTCCCTTCATTGCTATCATTCCATGTCCACTCTGACCCGGAGTGGTAGCACCAGATAGGGTCCAATCTATGGTTCGAATAGAACTAAACTGTGCCCTAATGATAAACTGAATTGTTTGAAATAGAACTGTCCTTGACATTGAAACTGCGTACTTATACTAAACTGATCTGTTTGAAATAGAACTGTTAAGATATTTAGCTGTTTGTAGACAAGAGCTTTACTTATACAAAACTGATTTGTTTGAAATTTAATTTGGCATTAAATGACCTGAAAAGGGTTAATACGCCGTAAAACAAAACAACCAACCAACCAACCAAAGATTTCCCATCAGTCTCTCTTTCTAATCGCTTCCAGCAGGTCTTCTAGACTACATCCTGTGTCCGTAAAGAGCTGTTGTAGATAAATTTTTTTATGGTCGTCCGACACTTGCATATTCGTGTGAAGGAGTCCATTGGAGAACGTCGCTTATGAGTTCGTCCTTATTTCTCTAGCAGTGTCCTGCATATCTTATTCATCTTATTTGGATGGTTTTAGAGATGAGAGGTTGGTGGCCCAACAGTTGCTGTTTTGTGGGATATTGCTTCCAGGATTTTTTCCGTATAGTTCGTAGCATTCTTGTGCAATTGCCGTCTAGCTTTTCTTTGTACGCTTAGTGAGCGTCCATGTGGTGTAATCATTTAGTAAAATTGACACGACCGCTGATTAGAAAAAATTGATTTTTATTTTATCGGATAAGCCTGACTTCCATATAATCGATAACCTATCAATAGCAGTCCATGCTTTTGCTAGTCGCATATTGATGTCATTTTCAGTAGATGAGATACTGCTTCCGAGGTAGGTGAACTTGTCCTCTAGTTTCAGAAAACCACCATTTTGCGTGGAGATGTCTCATTTTTGATTGAAACACATGCACTCCGTTTTGTCTGCATTCACATGGAGACCAGTCCCATTTGCTGCCTGCTCCAGACTAAGAGGCAGAGATTCGGCTTGGGTAGGGGTATTTGCCAGGAGCGCTATATCATCAGCGTAGTATGCGTCCGTAACAGTTTGTGCGGGGTAACGTCTGCTTCTTACTTTTTTTTAGTGGAAAGCCATTTTCTTTCATTAGATCTATCGACGTTCTAAGTAAGAAGTCCTGGCAGAACGGATAGGGTCCTAATGTATCCCCTTGCAGAACACCAGCAGCAATGTCAAAGAAGTCTGTTTCCATCCGATGAGCGAACTCTTACTTATGTGTTTAAGTAACTATAATAATATTGTTCCTGACGATAGAATTAACTTATCACTAAACTTTATCCAGTAATTTACTAATATTTTTGTTTAGAGGTGGTTCAAGGACGTATGAACCGGGCACTCAATGAGACGGGAACTCACTCGTAAACGTTTGCTAGTTTAGCTTGCAAACCATTAAAACACTCGAGACGTCCCACTACGTTTTATCCAATTCTGCTGAAGATAGATTATGGCGAATTATATATGCCTGAACTGTTCCATCAACAGGGGTAGTAGATTAGATCACAGTGATGAAAGTTTAGTTTAAATCTAATAAATAATTGATTTTCTTTGCAAGATTTATGAATATAAACCAATGCGTTTTTTGGCCAAATTTTTTTCTTACGAAAATTACCATGTTTATTTTTTTAACAGACAAACAACCTGCTCTGCCTGTAAAACTTAGAATTCGATGACTCTTTCCTCTACAGATGGATAATACCCGACTTTAGAAAAGGGGTATCTCAGGTATGGCACTAAACTGTATCTGATGGTGAGGCTCCAGTGCTGGAACTTTGGGAAATGTCGAATAGCACGACATTACCATTGCTCTCAGGTCTACTCTGACCAGGAGTGGTAGTACCTGTTAGGATTCCCTTCCATGGTTCAAATAGACGTGTTTAAAAATTATTTGTATTAGATAAGAACCCTTGATATCATATAATTATGAGCAAGAAAACACACAAAACATGTAAATATGAATGTACAATGTACGCAATTTCCTAACCTCTTAACATAAAATACGCCCAAAGAGTTTGATATTGCTCTTAAAATCAATCATTCGGGTAAACAACTTTTATCAATATTAACTAAAAAAAAGTAAGTAAATTAGGCGAACTTTGTCGAGGGTGACCTGAAGGCTCCCTTTTCAATAACTTCTACACTAAGTTGTAGGGGAGGGCGCTACTTCATTCCATGGACTGCACCATTTTACCCTTACGTTATTATGCTGAGGGCTAAGCAAGGCGGCATCAAGTACCATTTTTTGAGTCTTTGGTATGACTCGACCTAGGATTGAACCCTGGTCTCCCGAACCATTGGCGAACACTCTACTCATTAGGCCAATGGCCGGTGTTTTTAATATTACTTTTCGCAAATAATCTTGCAAATAAATAATCTTTATATAAGCATCTTCTTGTGAAGCGGACGGTATTCCCTGTGGCATACGGGGGAACGTGCTGGACTGCGACATTGATGGAATTTCGAACCCCAGTTGCACTATAACATTCACTTTCGACCAAATACTCTGGGGGAATTTATTAGCTCCCTTATGTCCCCAGCTACGTACCAGTACTGTCCTTCAAGGAAGTACCAGTACTGTCCTTCGAGGAAGTAGCAGTACTGTCCTTCGAGGAAGAACCAGTACTGTTCTTCGAGGAAGTAGCAGTACTGTCCTTCGAAGAAGAACCAGTACTGTTCTTCGAGGAAGAACCAGTACTGTTCTTCGAGGAAGTACCAGTACTGTTCTTCGAGGAAGTAGCAGTACTGTCCTTCGAGGAAGTACCAGTACTGTTCTTCGAGGAAGTACCAGTACTGTCCTTCGAGGAAGAACCAGTACTGTTCTTCGAGGAAGAACCAGTACTGTTCTTCGAGGAAGTACCAGTACTGTTCTTCGAGGAAGAACCAGTACTGTTCTTCGAGGAATTACCAGTACTGTCCTTCGAGGAAGTAGCAGTACTGTCCTTCGAGGAAGTACCAGTACTGTTCTTTGAGGAAGAACCAGTACTGTCCTTCGATAAGGATTGCTGGGGCAATAAATAACTCATCATTAACCAATGAAACCAAAGTAGCATTTTCTGCAATCTTGATTTAGATTTTACTTTAATAAATTTCTTGCTTTTGATTTTTGTTGTTGTTGTTTTCTTTTGTTCTGTTTTTATTGTTTGTTTGTTTTTTTTGGGTTTTTTTTTTTTTTGTCAAGTTACGATTTCTGTCCTAATCTTCTTGTTCATTGCTATAGTATGTCAACAATTTACATTACATTTACAACATATTAGGTATTTTGAGCAATCGAGTGTATGGAGGTCATGCTTAGACTATTAGCAAATAATATTCGATTTTAGAAAAGGAACATAGATTTTACAATATAGTGAAAATCTAAAATCAATCTTACATAAATACCAAAAGACTGCACCCCCCATATATATATATATATATATATATATATATATATATATATGAGATATTTAAAACTGTTCTCAATTATCCTTACGTTCGATTACTGTAATTTTCTCATATGACGATTGTCGGTAATTTTAAAGAAAATCATTGATTTTACAAATGTTTATATGTGTGTGTGTATGTGTGTGTTGAGACAAAGAGATATCTACGTATTACAATATCTTTTTATGTATAGGGAGGCGCTCGTCTCGTAACGATTTCTGTCATATGAAATTGACTCGATGATTCGAGTTCAAATCCTGGACGAAGCTGTTGCATTTCAAATAGCGCTAATACCCTTGGGAAATCGATGAATCTAAATATTCTCCCTACTTCCGCTCGGGGTCAATAGCTTGGCAGACAGAACTGTTTAACTTTGGTACGGTAACCTATCTTGGAGAAGGAAAAAACTCAAACCAGCTAAACTCCACTTAAAAATTGACCTTTTATCGCATCCTACTCGTGAGGGAGAATTTGAGTAAATACATATACTACTCATTTATCTAGAATTGTCACAAGGAGTATCAAGTGAGTATCATACTCAATAGTAATTCTCTACAAAATAGGCTTGTTAGCCATTATTTCTCGACGTGATATCCATGTTTTACAACATAAAAAGTAAGCCAAAATCTGATTGGTTAAACTTGTATTATTCGTACTGCATGCCTGCATATATGTCACGAAATATTCAACAAAGATTTAAAATACAAACTTTCTTAAAAAAAACCGTGTTGGTTAAACTCTTTACCAATGTTTATAAATAACAAAAGGATCAAAGTTCCTTGCATGTTTTACAAAATATTTTTTTATATAATAACAAAGATTATCATCCTCATATCGAAGTACTTTTCTTGTCCTACTACAGCCTCACGCCACGTGTAAACTAATCTACCATTCCAATTATAAAAGAACGATTCCACTTTCATATTTCGTCCAATCTTTTCATAGTTTCATTTATTGCTAGAGCTATTGACTAAAGTTGTCTCGCATGCGATAAAAATATCTGAGTATTTAGGTTAGTTTGTTTATGTTGGTTTGGTTTGTTGGGTTTTATGGCATATCAACTTTTGTAGGTTATTTAACGCCAAATCCATTTTTATGTAAATAATCATTTCTATTTCAAACAATTCAGTTTAGCATGAGTACACAGTTTAATTGTCAAAAACATTTCTATTTCAAACTATTCAAGCAGTTATGTATAACAATTCAGTTTAGTGTAAGTGCAGTTTCAATGTCAAAAACAGTTCAATTTCAAATAATTCAGTTTAGCAAAAGAACACAATTTAAATGTAAGTACGGTTTAATTCTGAAAAATATTTCTATTTCGAGCTATTCAGTTTAATCACACAGTTCAGTTTAGCATAAGTATGCCGTTAGTTCTATTTAACCCATTGATAGGGCCCTTATCAGGTGCTACCACTCCGGTCCAGAGTGGATCTGGAAGTGATGGTGATAAAGGGGTACTCCGCATTCCCCAAAGCTCCAGCATTGCTGGAACCTCACCATCAGATTGTTTAGTGTCATATCCAGGACACTCATTAAGGGGGGTTTTACCCCTCTGCAGAGAAGCAGTCGGTGTATCCTACAGCCCCAGCCGATAGGGCAAAGTTTGTTTATTGGTTGGTTTTCTGATACGTCTATATAATAATAATAATAATAATAATAATAATAATAATGATAATAATAATAATAATAAAATTTGAGATACAAACGGATCATCTAATCTCGGGCAGACGACCAAACATAGCGATTGTCAAGAAAAAAAAAGAGAACCTGCCGAATAGTGGATTTTACCGTTCCGACTGACCACGGGGTAAAATTAAAGGAAAACGAAAAAAAGAGATAAATACCAAGACCATGCTAGAGAACCGAAAAACTATGGAACATGAAAGTGATAAAAATTGTAACTGCAGCGCACAATACAGTCACCAAAAGGACCGGTAAAGGGACTTGGGGACTTGGAAATAAGAGGACAAGTGGACACCATCTAAACAACAGTATTGTTGAGATCGGCTAGAATACTAAGAAGTGTCCTGGAGACTTTAGGAGACTTGCTGTCACTCAGACTCCAGTGAAAAACCATCAGCTAACGCTGGTGTGAAAAACTCTCTATAGAGTAAAATAATAATTTGTAAACAAATAAATAATTTTAATATTTTATTTATATGGGTTTAAGTATTCTTATCTAATACCAATAAGTATATACATGGGTAGAGTGTTTGCCAATGGTCCGGGAGACATGGGTTCAATCCGAGGTCGTGTCATACCAAAAACTTTAAAAACTGTAAGAAATGGTTCTAATTGCTGAAAAAAAAATAGCAAATTGATAATACGAAGGAAAAAGCCAAGTTAAATCGGAAGTGTGTAATAAGGTTTTCCTTTTTTATGAATTCGACTTTGGTAAAATCATTTTTGCAATATGAAAGCAGTATTTTTGTACAGCAAAAAATGTGCCTTTTATTTTCAATAAACTGGGGGTTGTTTGGCTTAGTTTGGTTTGGTTTGGTTTTAAAGCATATAAACAATTATAGGTTATTTAATGCTAAATCTTCTTTATTTATATGTATATATATATATAGAGAGAGAGTGTGTGTGTGTTCGCCAGTGGTCTGGGAGACCGGGGTTCAATCCCAGGTCGCGTCATACCAAAGACTTTAGAAATGGCACGTTATACCTCCTTGATTAACACTCAGCAATATACACATTATGGTAAAAATGGAGCAATCCTGAGAAAGGAGTATCGCCCTCCCCTACACCTCGGTGTAGTAGCTATTGAAAAGGGAACCTTCGATTCGTCCTCGACTACGGTCGCCAACTTTATTTTACTTTTATATACAATTGTATAATTTCAAGTGAATATTTCTATTTCGATACAATAATCTGTTTGCACGTGGTTATATCAAATCTTCCTATCTATCATTAATTTTCAAATAGATCTAGTTAATCTATATTGTGACCCAAACAGGTACTATTGTTTTGAGTGGACCTGGTAAAAATGGCATAAAAGAGGTGACGCTACTTTCCCCAGTGCCCCAGAACTGAGCAGTGTGGATGCAGATCAAACCTAGTGAGTATTACTCCTCTGTAATGAATACAATCAGCGTCCGCAAAAAGGGTCAGACCAGTCGGTTCGAGATGTAGAATAGTAGAATACACCGCAAAGGAGTAACACCTCACTTCACCCCACGAGTGTCCTAGATGTGACACTAAACAATCTGATTGGGAGGCTGCAGTAATGCTGGAGCTTTGGGTAAAGCGAAGTACCTTTTTATTACCATCGCTCCCAGGTCCACTCTGGCCCAGAGTGGTAGCACCTGATAGGATCCTATCTATGGGTTATATAGAACTGTTTGTGCGCAAACAAATGACTTATGCTAAATTGAATTGTTTGAAATAGAACTGTTTGATCATTTAACAGCGTGTAAACAAATGACTGATGTTTAATTGAAGTATTGGTGATACATAGCAATACTTGGACAATTTAACTTTGTTGACCTATACCAAATTAAATTGTTAGAAATAGAACTGTTTGATCATTTAACTCTGCGCATACAACTGACTAATGTTTAATTGAATCGTTGGTAATACATAACTGTACTTGGAACCGTTTAACTTTTTTGCCCTAATTTTACAAATCATGTATATCTATTACATATGAATAAACCGGATTTGCCATTAAATAACCTACAAGGGTTGATATGCCATAAAACCAAACCAGCCCATGTAAACGGGGTAGGCAGACGCATTCATGTGGAGAAAAAGACTGGGAGAGAGAGGCAAAAACTATACAGTTTATTATCAAAAGTAGGCAAGAACCCAGTCTCTTTTACTATTTACTCATAGTTGACGGGATAAGAGATGGGTTCATGCCTTTTCCATGGTCTATAGCACAAAGTGAAACGCAGCTTCGTCCAAAATTTGAACTCAAATCGCTTACTCCATTTTCTAATGGTATAACCATCTAATACTTAAAATTTTCAAATAAATCTATTTGACTCATAGATGAAATTCTAAAAGGAGTAACTACTCCAGTTCAGAGTTGGCCTGGGAGTAATGAAGGCATGATTTCACACCACCCTGAGTTCCAAATATGGAACCCCACCCCTAGTTGCAGTTTAGTATCGTACCCGGGTCACCTCTTTTTCGAGGTGGGGGTCTTATCACTATGTTGGGGATGCAGTCGACTTATTCTGAGCCCAATCGATAGAGCCGGAAACAAGCCTGGTCTGGATTATATTCTGCATGTGGAAGAAGTTCTAGTTTCAGCTCTCTAACCCTTCATGGCATCGTATGAACCAAATGAAGACGAAACAAAATGCACGGTCGACTGACTTACTTTCCGCCCTGTAAGCTGGGCTCAAAATACACAAATCGCATCCTCTGCCGAGTGGTAAGACTCCACCCCACAAAACAAGGGATACCCGGGGTATAGCATTAAAATGCATCCGGTGTTAAGGCTACACTTCTAAAGCTCTGGTTCGTGTGATGTGGCCTATCATTGCTATTACATCTACATTCACTTAGAACCAGAGTGGTTGTGCCGCTTTGGGCCTCATTTACGACTCAAATAATCTGTTTAAAAATTATTAATATTGGATAGGAATACTTGATACCAGATAACTGTAAGCAAATTATTGGAATTCGGGTAGCTATCTTGTTTCTGGTCAAGCGATACAAGATACCATTTCTATGTAACAAAGCTGCATTAAGTCGGTATTTGTCTTCAGTCCCACCAACCGGACGAGTATTGCATTTAGGTGGGTCCGGGCGTAGACACGCCCGGTGGCTCCAAAAATGCCTCGGGCCCCGTCGGCATTTCCCTTAAAAGGGGCGCCTCAGACGCCAGGCGATAAACCTAACCCCTCCGATGAGGGTTAAAACCTGGAGGGATGGCCCCTTGAAGCTCGAGGATGCCGTTCAAGGCGCACCTCGGCCGACTGCCAGCCGAGCCAGAACACACCTGACTGCTCTGTGTACCGACCAACACGGTCGACCGCGGTGTGTCCAAGCCCAGACTGTAATAAGTCGGTACTCTGTTAATTTGCCATTGTTTATATGTGACTTAGTGGCATCTGATTGGATAATCTACAGCTTCCATTTTAGTCGCCTTTCATTGGCTAATCTACAAATGGGAAGGTCCATAAATATTTGCTGACAACTTATAGACGGCCGACATCACACAGGAGATCCCAGTCATAGAGGGGGGATGGGAGGGAAACCAAACGGGGCTTATTTCATGTTCTCAGGGGCTTTTTTCTCCCATCATACATTTTTGTTCAATTGTATATATACCATTTCACCTCATCGGGTTTTTAAGTAGGTCTGCTGTTCATAGGGCAAATGAGGTATTGTGGTGGCTGCTTGTATGTTAGGTGACGAAAGGATGAATTTATTGTAAAGCGCGAATGAAGAGGATTGGAACAAGCTAGGGCTCCCTAGAAAAATCAGGGGAAAATACAGTTTTCGTCCCTTTCCCTTCCCCTAAAAAACTTCAGGCCTGGTGCCCACTTTTTTAAAATCTTGTATTTTTTAAAAGAAATAAAATCACACAGGAGATCACTCCCAAACCATCCAACGCATATAAATCATAATTATTATACTCCTTGCAATTATTCACAGCAGTTTTAACAAGCATTTTTCACTGAAGTATCCGGCTGCAAGTCTTCTGCGATCTCCAGGACTTTTCTGAGTACTTTAAGTATGATTTTAACTGTGCTGCAGTCTGTATGGTCTCAATTATTTCTCTGATTTCCAATCCTCCCGTCACTTTTCTAGGCCACCAGCTACAATTGGTATTCTCGTTACCTTCATGTTCCATTCGCATTTTTGCTCTCTAGAAAGATTCCGGTATTTTTCTATCCTTTCACTTCCTTTTATTTTTATTCAATGGTTTGCTGCAACGCCAAAATTCTCTTGATGATAAGTTGTTTCCTTTTTATTGATTAATACTTGACATGTCTTTATTATTATAATTGTTATTACGAGAGTTTTTCCCACCAGCGATAGATGATAGTTTTTCACTGGTAACAGCAAGTCTCCTCGAGTGTCCAGGTCTCTTTTCAGTATTCTGGCCGATTTCAACAATGTTGCAGTTTGGATAGTCTCCACTCGTCCTCTTCGAATTCCTCCAGTCGTTGTCCCAATCCTTTGGTGACTGTACCGAGCCAGTTACTATTGGTGTCACCGTCACTCTCATGTTCCATAGTTTTTTACAGTTCTCTAGCAAAGTCAAGGTACTTATCTCTCTTTTCGCTTTCTTTCAGTCTTATCCTGTGGGCAGCCGGAACGGCAAAGTCCACTATTCGGCAAGTTTTCTTCTTTTTTTAATTTTTTGTTGACTATCTCTAAGTCTAGTCGTCTGGCCGAGATTAGATAATCCGTTTGTATCTCAAAATCCCAAAGAATTTTGTGTGCTTCATTTTCTAGGACGGATTCTGGGTTGTGCATAAACTATTTGTTCAAACGGTCAAATTTAAACTTCTTGCACAATTACCAGTTGATCATCTTCCCCAATCAATTGTTCCTAGTCTTATACTATTATTATTATTATTATTATTATTCCATTCCATGCAAGTTTTTTCTACCAGCATTAGCTGTTGGTCTTTCACTGGAGTCTGAGTGACAGCAAGTCTTCTTAGGTCTCCAGGACTATTCTGAGTATTCCAGCAGATTTCAACACTGCTATGGTCTTGATGGTTTTCACCTTTCTGATTTCCAGTTCCTCAATCATTTCGGGACAGTTTCAAGTGCACCAAGGACAACTGGTATTACTGTCACCCTCATGTTCCAGTTTTTTTCAGTTCTCTTGCTAGGTCCCAATATTTGTTTATCTTTTCTGATATTTTCATTTTCACTTTGTGGTTTTCTGGAACAGCAAAATTAATTTATCTTGTTCTTTTCCCGCTTGTTAATTAACTCTAGGTCAGTCCTTACTTGATCCGTTTCTATCTCAAAATCCAAGGGAATTTTCAGCGTCTCATTTTCTAGGTCTGATTCTGGTGTGTGCATTTACCATTTGCTGGTCAAATTTTAACCTCTTGCACAGTTTCCAGTGGATCACCTTTCCCACCCAGTCGTACCTAGTCCTTTTTGTGCCACTTTGCTGCATTCGCTTATATAATAAACCGTTTCATCACTGTCACTTTTTTTATTCTGTTGCGTATAATCAATTTGCGCCCTGATATAATTTGTCCTTATGGCATTATTTTGAGCTGTTTGTAAAAGTGTTTCAGTTTAAAACTTTAGGCTTTCCCTTCTTTACCTTGTCCAAGTCATCTCGTGTGTAATATTACCAGCTTGTCGCTTGAAGTATCCATACAGTTGTTTTTCTTCCTATTTCTGCTTTCTAGATTTTGTTGTTTTGCTGCTTGTCTTTATGCTGACATTGTTGTTACTAGTTGTTGGAATTAATCTTCCTTTGCTCTTTTTTTTTTGTGTATTCCTTGAGTCCACGAAATGTTGTATCAATGTAAAACGCAGTAATGGCGAGACTTCTTCCTCCCTTATTTATTTATCAATTTTTTTTTTTTTTTTTTCGTGACGCATTGGATCTGACTATGTTTTATCTCTCGGATGAATTGTTATCAATTTCATTGTTCTTTAGTCTATGTTCCTCTTTTCTCCATTTTAAAAATGGTCCCGACTCTCTTACAAGGTAGAATGCCCAGGTGTTTATTACTTTGGTGATATTTTCTGCTGCAGATTTTGGTTTCGGAAAGTTTTCTTGTTTTTCAGAGTCACTTTTTTTTCTTACTTTTTCTTTCATCCTCGTTTGTTTGATGGTGTCTGCTTCCAATATTCCCAAGTATTTGTAATTTTCTTTTACCCCCAAATATTCTGATGCTTTCTTGGTCTTAAAGTTTTATTCCTGCAGTTGTTTCTCGTCTTCCTTTTTTCATTCTCAACATTGCACAATTTTTAGTCCCACATTCGATTCCTAAGGCCTGGATGTATATTCTCACAGTTTGTATAGGGATTTTTAGGGATTTCGTTCGTTGCGAGTTTTTCACCCCAGCGTAAGCTACTAGTCTTTCGGTGGAGTCTGAGAGACATCAAGTCACCTCAAGTCTCCAGGACTCTTCTCAGTATTCTTAATAATGCTGTAGTCTGTATCATCTCAAACCCCTCAGTCTTTTTCCCAAACCTTTAGGGACTGTTCAAAATTAACTATAATCACCGTTACCCTCAATTACTAGTTTTACAATTATTTTACAATTTTGAGCCTTGTTCACGCCAGCATTAGCTTATGGTTTCTCATTGGAGTTTGGGAGACAACAAGTCTCCAGGACTCTCCTCAGTACTTTGTCCGATCTTAATTATGCTGAAGTTTTGATGGTATCCACTCGTGCTCTTATTTCCAAGTCATCCAGTTCCTTTACCAATGCTTTGGTGTCTGTACCGAGTGTACCAATTATAATTGGTATCACCGTCATTTTCATCTTCCATAGTTTTTTTTTTCAGTTTCCTAGCAAGGCTTTATTTCTCTTTTCACTTTCTCCTTAATCAGCCGTACTTTTAGATTTTTTACAATTCTCAACCAGATTTTTTCCGATATATCAAGGGTCATGGAAGATAATGATTATATCCATTTCTGTTTATTTCTTATTCATTTATGTTTGCAGTTTCTTTTGACAAGCAGTTCCGCAAAGTGCATTTTTTGTATATAGGCTTGGACAACTAGGTATCTTGTTAATGTGTTTATTTGCCCCTTTCCTGATCATACCCAAGGCCCCAAATATTACTGGCACGATATTAGTTTTAAGGTACCACATTTTTTCAATTCCTTTTTCCGGGTCTTTGTATTTACTTATTTTATTGTATTCTTTGACTGATATATCATGATCCGTTGGCTCTGATATATCAATTAGAAGACATGTTTTTTCTTACTTAATGTTATCTTTATTTTTCATTATTTTTTTTATTCCGTGCAAGTTATTTCCATCAAAACTAACAGGTGGATTTTCGCTGGTGTCCGAGTGACAACAAATCTCTTCATCTTTTCAGCAGATTTTAATTGTGTTGTGGACTGGATAATCTTCGTTCTTTTTGTTTCAATTCGCTCGATTTCTTTTTCAGAATTTCTGGGATTCTTCCAAGATTTCGAATAACGATTAGTATCACTATCGCTTTCATATTTCACGACTTTTATTTTCTGAGATCTCGAGCAAGGTTCAAGTATTCGTTCGCCTATTCAGGTTTTTTTAATTTTAACTCTTGGATCTGCTGGATTAGTAAAATCTGCAAGATGATAAGACCTTTTTTTCTTGCTCATTAAAACTGTTTTCTTCTGGCCTATCAATACTTAAAAATATTATTCTGTATAGTTGGTTGATTGTTATGTTTTACGGCGTATCAACCCTTTTCGGGTCATTTAACACCGGATTAAATTTTAAACAATGCAGGTTAGTATAAGTATAGTTTAAATGTCAAAAAATTTCTGTCAAATATCAAAACAGTTCTATTTCAAACACTTCAGTTTAGCAAAAGTATACAGTTTAGTTCTATTCCAAAACAGTTCTATTTCAAACAAATCAGTTTAGCATAAGTACACAGTTTAGTTCTATTTGACCCATAGATAGGACGCTATCAGATGCTCCCACTCTAGGCCAAAGTGGACCAGGGTACGATGGCAAACTGCCAGTATTACTGGAACCTCACCATCAGATTATATAACGTCATATTATTTAATGTCATAACCAGGACACTCATTGGTGAGGCGGGGTCTTAGCCCTCTGCCGAGAAGCAGTCGGTGGATTCTACAGCCCCAGCAGACTGGGAAATATTATGTAAAAAATTATTAGTATAATATAACTGTGTGTAAATTATTTGTATTAGATAGGAATGTTTGATGCCATATAACTTTGTGCAAAGAAATTATTATTATTATTATTATTATTATTATTATTATTATTATTATTATTATTATTATTATTTACTCCTTTAGAGATTTTCACGTCAGTGTTAGCTGATGGTTTTTCACTGGAGTTTGAGTGACAGCAAGTCTCCTCAAGTCTCCAGGACTTGTCTCAGGATTCTTAGCAATGTTGTCGTTTGGATAGTCTCTACCCGTTCGCCAACTTCCATGTCCTCCAGGCCTTTTAATAATCCTTTCGTTATTGTGCCTAACGCACCAATCACAATTGGCACGATCGTTACTTTCATGTTCCACAGCTTTTTCAATTCTCTAGCAAGGTCGAGGTACTTACAACATGTTATAAAGATGTGGTAAGCTTATTAGAACTGATGACTTTCGTCCGTGTCTTTCTAACACTCTCGTCTCTGTTACTAACAAAAAACTGTCGTCTGACCTGACAAAATACTGTCGTCTGCAAGATCCGTTTTTCAACCTCACTTCTTTATTCTCCTTAACTGTTTTCTTTTTCCTTCGCTAATTCTATCATATTTCTCAATTTATTTGTTACTCTAAAAGGTTTTTAGATTGGGAGTTAGCGTCAGTCAAATCCGTCATTATTAAAAAAATCTACTACCTATGAACCATTACAGGTTCATGTAAAGTAAGGCATTTTAAAGTGTATTAAAAAACATTTCCGAGAAATATTACATTGTGTGTTTACAAGTCTTTTATGTGGTTGTTGATCATACAATCAGAAAATATTATTATTATTATTATTATTATTATTATTATTATTATTATTATTATTATTATTATTATTCCTTTAAGAATATTACATTGTGTGTTTACAAGTCTTTTATGTGGTTGTTGATCATACAATCAGAAAATAATATTATTATTATTATTATTATCATTTTATTCCTTTAAGAATTTTTCACGCCAACGTTGGCTGGTGGATTTTCACTGGATTTTGAGTGACAGCAAGACTCCTTAAGTCTCCAGGACTCTTCTTAGTAGTCAAGTCGATCTTAGTAATGCAGTGGTCTGGATGGTCTCTACTTGTCCTCTGATTTCTAAGTCTTCTAGTTCGTTTACCAATCATTTGGGGTTCGTTCCAAGTGCACCAACTACAATTGGTATCACCAACCCCTTCTTCAACTCTCTTGCAAGGTAAAGATATTCATCCCTCTTTTCTTCTTTGTTAATTTTATTCTTTGGTTTGCCGGGACCGCAGAGTACACTATTCGGATATATATATATATATATATATATATATATATATATATATATATATATATATTTACGAGGATCATTAAATAAGTTTCCAAACTTTTTTCGTATGGGCACTTTTATTGATAATACACACATGAAACTCTAGTCCCCTTCCAAGTAATCTCCTTCGGTTGCAATGCGCTTGTTGTACCGTTCCAACAACTTCTGGAAGGCCCCATGGAAGTCCTCTTGTGTAAGTGTGTCAATGACCTTCGTCACAGCCTCTTTCATCTCCTCAATTGTCTCATAACGACAGCATCTGACAATCAGGCTTTAGTAGGGTGTATTCCAATTCCTGCTGTAGCTGTTCATTTGAACCTGAAGTCATAATCTCATAACATATATACCAATAACATAGTGAATTTTCAAGAGTCTACAACAATTTTAAATGCCTGTACAAACAAAAGTCTGGAAACTAATTGAATATATCCGAGGAAAATAGTCTAAAAATTTAACTTTTTAGTAATAATCCAAGGGGAATTGGAATATCCAGTTGAGTGTTCAATGTCAATGGCTATCGACTGTATAACTAATTTTAGATTAAAAATACACCAAAAGTCGGGTGTACAGCGAAAATATTTTTCATCAAATTGAAAGAAAAAATTCAATTTTGTAGTTTCATTATAAGTTGATTTCGGGTCTTTGGTGACTCTCTTCAAATGGAGAAAGGAATACATTTGCGTATTTGAACATAATTTAAACATGTTGGCATTGCTTCCGGCGAAAAGAGAATTTTAAAAAATATTTTTAATCTTTTCAATTTTTTTATTCAAAAATTTTTAATTGATGGAAATATCATTATATTTATATAATGTTTATATCTATATAATGTTTATAGATTTGCTCTTTTTTTTACTAGGAATGAGTTGATAATTAAATGTAGGCATTAAAATAAATTCTTATTCTGGTTTAACTCTATATTAATTATATGAAATATATTTAACTTTAACAATAATTAGGTGATTTACAATTTAATTCTAACAATTGAAATTTTGATGTATAATCAAAAAAATTATTTAGTAATAAAATAATCTAAATATATTTTTTCCAATAAAGGGTGTATTTATTTTTAAAAAGAGAGAGTATGAATATACTTTTTTTTAAAAAGGATCATATTATAATATATATTTGACAAAAAAATTCAAACTTAATACTATAGTCCTAAATGTTTGGAGGATACTATTCCATGTACTACACCGTTTAACTATATGCATATTTAACAACACTATTAAGTAAATTTATATTTGAAACTGCAATCTAATTTGATAATTATATTAAAAGTAATTAATTCTTAGATCTATTAATCCAATATCTATTAAAATATTAATCTTTTACTTATTACGGTTAACTTTACGATCGATATGCTAATTCTTCCTAATAAAAATAACGAGCAATTTTTTTACAATCTGTTTCATAACTAGAAATAGAATTTTAGATAATTAATATTAGCATTGATTTATTAATTTTTATACTACACTGATTATATTATTTAATCCTAATAATCCTTAATAATTTCAGAGAAATTAGGGATTCACGTTTTATCTATAATTTTAATTGAGTCCCAAGCCACTCTTAATTTTTTCAGTATTCAGCGTTTTTTAAAAATTCTGAAATATTTTAAAATAGGGGTAACGGATTTTTTTTTTAAAGAGGAATGTATAAATATTATATTTGATAATATTTTATATTTCCACCGTTAATCTTTTTAATTAATAGATTGAAAAGATTTATTTTTTAATTTCTAAATTCTGAAATATTTTAAAATAGGGGTAACGGATTTTTTTTTTAAAGAGGAATGTATAAATATTATATTTGATAATATTTTATATTTCCACCGTTAATCTTTTTAATTAATAGATTGAAAAGATTTATTTTTTAATTTCTAAATTCTTTTCTCGGTGGAAGCAATGTAAACTTTGTTAAATTATATTCAAATACACAACTATATTCCTCTCTCCATCTGAAGAGGGTCACCCCAGACCCGAAATAAATTTATAATGAACCCACGAAATTGAATTTTTTCTTTCAGTTTTATAAATATATATATATATGAAAGAAATATGTGGAAAGTTGGATAAATCGAAAGTTGGATTTATCCAACTTTCCACATATTTCTATCAGACCGTCAGATTCACTACAAAACTATCTTTCCCACAAATATATATATAGAGCTAGCGGGCAGATTGTTCGCCAATGGCTCGGGAGAACGGAGTTCAATCCCAGGTCCAGTTATACCAAAGACTCAAAAAATGATACTTGATTCCTCCTTGCTTAACACTCGGCATAATAAGGTGCGCACCAAGGATAGAGTGGAGCGATACAAGGAAATGTGTTTCACCCTCCCCTACACCTCGGTGTAATAGCTATTGAAAAGGGAGCCCTCGGTCGGCCAACTTTATATATATATATATATATATATATATATATATATATATATATATTAGACAAAAATGTAAACAAACACAACGCTTGGTAAATATGAAAATAGGGGGGGGGGAAACAGACATTCCGTGGTTGTACTTATATATATATGAATAATATGCAAATGTTAGACATTTCAATTTTTTAAAATCATCTCCAGGACAATCTTAGCATGTGATGCTGTCTCATCGAAATAATTATTTTCAAATAAAAATTTGAACGGAAAAAAACAGAAAATTCTTGATGTTCTTTTATGATTAACAGAGTTCTGTTTCAAAATGCTTATGATGTAATTAATGTTCAAAAACTTGTATATTTTATTTCATTTCATTCTTTATAATAATTTTTGACATCTTTTTCAGATTCAATTACCCCCCATATATATATATGTGTGTGTGTGTGTGTGTGTGTGTGTGTGTGTGTGTGTGTGTGTGTGTGTGTGTGTGTGTGTGTTAAATAATGATGCATGTTTATTTAAAGAGGGTAGATAAAGAATAACGTATTCATTTTTTGAAAGTTTTTCTTGTCCCCTTGTTCATAAACATGGAAGAGTTTTTCTAATTATATGCATACACACACAGACACACAGGTACAGACATACAGGCACACACACACACACACACACACACACACACACATAAACACACACACACACACATCTTGACATTAATTTCGTCTTCATCAAATAGGCAGTGATTTTTTGAAAAAATAATTCGCTCAGTATATAAAACACTCACAAGGTGACTTAGTATATATACATATATATATATGCGCACTCACATATATAATATATTTTGCTATATTTAAATACAACCTTTTAACTACTCTGTTCTTATGTTGGTTGCTTGGTTTTTTTGTGGGAAGGGGGCTATGCCTCATCTACTATTGTTGATTATCAATGCCAAATCCTGTTTAAAATTGTTGTAGACTCTTGAAAATTCACTATGTTATTGCTATACATCTTATGAGATGACTGGCCAATTTTTATGATTTCAGATTCAAATGAACAGCTACAGAAGCAATTGGAATACACCCTACTAAAGCCTGATTGTCACAGATGGTCAATTTCAAAAATGCAATCTGGACGTGAGGACACTTTAGAAGAACCAAATGCAATAAAATTCTGTTTTAAACTTGGAAAAAATGCCACAGAAACGTATGGAATGCTTCAGACTGCTTTTCGATCATCTTGCATGAATCGAGAATCAGTTTTTGAGTGGCATAAGAGATTTAAGGAAGGCAGAAGTCTGTGAGGGATGATGAGAGGTGTGGCAGGAGCAAGGAAGTCATAACACCAGAGTTGATTGGCTAAAGGGTTAGGGTTAGGGTTACTGTGTTGAGGTTTTAAGGGAGTTCAGGAAGAGATTCCGTTGGAAGAAGCCAGCACTCTTCAATCGGGTCAGTGGCATTTCCAGCAGGACAATGCACCAGTCCACAATTCCATCCTTGTCACAGACTATTAGTCTAAGATGGGCATCAAGACAGGTCCTCACTCTCCCTAGAGTCCAGAAACTGCTCCCTGTCACTTTTGCTTATTCACTAAGCTCACAGGCTGTCGTTGTGAAACAATTGAGATGAAAGAGGCTGTGACGTAGGTCATTGGCACGCTCATGCAAGAGGACTTCCATGGGGCCTTCCAGAAGTTGTTGTAACGGTACAAGTGCATTGCAGCTGGAGGAGATTACTTCGAAGGGGACTAGAGTTTCATGTGTGTACTATCAATACTATCAATGCCCATACGAAAAAAGTCTGGAAACCTATTTAATGATCCTCGTATATATATATATATATATATATATACAAATACATAATGACACTTTATATTTTTTATTTATTCTTCAAGATTCTGATGTGTTGGGCTCATTTTTTACGGCATACTTCAATTGACTGAGTGAATAAACGATAAGAGCAGAGTAAACTTCAGACACTTCAAAGATTTCCCTAATATTTTACTATAAATGACGCTCGAAAATTTGCATCAACCTCATCCATTCCTTCTTACTCTTTCTCAGCACACACACACATGCACACACACACACATACACACACACACACACACACACATATATATATATATATATATACATGAGGATTTCTATTAACTTCATCCATTGAATATCATATATACGACTGTGAGTAAGGAGTTCCACGTGTGTGTTTGTCACTCAAATTCACATCAATTTTGCTAGCTAACGCTTCGTAAATAAATCCCCTTGATCTCACTTTATAGAAACATATGAGACCAGTTTTTTTTAGACAGGTTCTTAGATATATGAGACTGACGATCGAAAAAGTATTGTAAGAAAGGGGATCCTAACCTTCATGAAGTTAAGGTCAAATTTCCCACCTTTTCTGTCATCAACCATGGATTTCATTTTATGTCTCCTCGGTATGACATTAAACTACAACTGTTAATGGTGGTCCGATTCTACAGATCATAGGAGTGAAGATTCACCATTTTCTTGCCATTATTCCCAGGTCCACTCTGAACTGGAGTGATAGTACCAGATAGGACCCATTCTAGGGTCAAATGGATCTATTTTGACAATTTTGGGTATTAGATTGGGATACTTTAAAACCTTATAACTGTTTGCATTTTTTTAATCTATATTAAGAATAGCTGCTAGAAACTATGCTTATTTACAAAAAATAATAATAATTATTATTATTATTAATATTATTATCATTTACTCCTTTGGAGTTTTTCACATCAGTGTTAACTGATGGTTTTCACTGGAGTTTGAGTGACAGCAAGTCTCCTCAAATCTCCATGGCCGTTCTCAGCGGTGCTGTCATTTGGATAGTTTCTACCCGTCCGCCAACTTCCAAGTCCTCCAGGCCTTTTGATAATCCTTTAGTTATTATGCCAAAAGCACCAATCACAATTGGCACAATCGTCACTTTCATGTTCAACAGTTTTTTCAATTCTCTAGCAAGGTCGAGCTACTTATCTTTCTTTTCACATTCCTTCATATTTATTCTGTGGTCAGCCGGGACAGCAAAGTCCACAATTTTGCAAGTTTTCTTTCTTTGTTGATTATTATAGGGTCAGGTCTTCTAGCTGGGATTAGGGGATCCGTTTGTATGTTAAAGTCCCATAGGTGTTTATGTGTATTATTTTCTAGGACAGGTGCTGGGTTGTGCATATACCATTTGTTAGTATGGTCAAATTTAGATTTCTTGCTCATTTCCCAATGGATCCCCTTACCGACCCAGTCGTGTCTCGCCTTATACTCCCTCTGTGCAAATCGATTATTATGTGATTGATGCTTCTGTGTTATCGCTTATTATGTGATTGATCGTTTCGTCTCTGTCACCGCATAGCCTACATTTACTGTTTTGTTGCGTCTTATCTATTCTTGCTTTGATATGATTGGTCCTTATGGCGTTGTCCTGTGCTGCTATTAGGAGAGATTCCGTTTCTCTCTTAAGGTTTTCTTTTCTTAGCCAGGTCCAGGTTTTCTGGTGTGAGATGTTGTTTAAAGCGGCCATACAGTTGTTTTTTCTCCCATTTTTGTTTCCTAGTTGTTGTCATTTTATCGTCTATCGTGTTGTCCGTATAGTTTCTGATGGCTGTAATCAGTCCTCGTTAATGTTTTTCTATGTAGTCTTCGAGCTGTTGTATCTATGCGTCAACGTTGTCTTTGATGCTGGCAAGTCCTCTTCCTCCCTTTTTTCTAGATACATATAGTCTGTCAACGTCGTCTCTGGGATGTAATGCCATATGCATGGTCATTAGTTTTCTTGTTCTTTGATCCATTTGTTAAAGTTCATCTCTGATCCACTTGAGAAAGGGTCCCGAATATCTAACAAGGGGCACAGCCCAAGTATTTATTCCTTTGATGAGGTTTTTGCTGGAGAGTTTTGACTCGAGTAGTTTTCTAGTTCTCCTGAGATATTCTTTTCGAATCTTGTCTTTCATTTCCACTTGTTTGATGGTGTCAGCCTCCAAGATGCCCAAGTATTTTTAGGTTTCATTTTCTCCGAGCGTCCTAATATTGTCCTGATGTGGTAGTTCGATTCCGTCAGTCATATGTCGTTTGCCACTTTTCATGACGAGCATGGCACATTTTTCTATACCAAATTCCATCTCTATGTCCTGACTGTATATTCTAACGGCGTGTATGAGACTTTCCAGTTCTTTTTCAATTTTTGCAAATAGTTTCATGTCATCCATGTACATTAAGTGATTAATCTTCTCTTGTGATCTGCTAAGTTTGTATCCGGCTGTGCATTTTCTGAGTATGTTGTTAAGTGGCATCATGGCTATTATGAATAGTAAGGGTGATTGTGTATCTCCTTGGAAAATCCCTCTTTGGATCTTTGTTTCAGCTAAGCTTCTTCCTCCTGCTGTCAGCTCCACTCTCCAGGTTTGCATGTTTTTTCAATGAAGTTTATGACTTCATGTGATATTTTGTACATTTTGAGACAGTGTATTATCCAGCTTTGTGGAACCATATCATATGCCTTTTTGTAGTCAGTCTAATCATAGCTAGATTTTTCCGTCTTGTCTTGCTCTCATTTAGGATGTCTTTCTTGAAGCAAAGGTGTGCCAAGTTTGTAAAATGACATCTGCGGCATTGTATCTTAGATTCATGCCTAGATGTTATTTGCTTCTTGGTTCGACTGGAAGCTCTTACAAGATTGTCTTATAAATTGGCTGGAACAAAGAAAGAAAATAAAATATAAAAGAAACAAAAACTGCCAAGAAAATAAAACATAAAAAAAAAATAAAAACAGACGACGCAGAATTAGCAAAAAAAAAAAAATGCTTTCAGAGTTCTTCTTCATATTTACTCAATTTTTCTACAATTACAAAGTATTATTATATACACTAAATCTTACAAAAAATTGACGCTTCTTTGTGAACGTTTACAAAAATCCTATCCAGGCAAAGCAGTTATAATTCCTTTACATCGAATATTTGTAATCCTTACTGATATAAACCATGAGATTTAATGTAAGAAAAAAAAATCTTTCGTTTACGGTCACTGTTCAGAAATAAAATCCATCAACAGAAGATTGGAATATGAACTAAGACTCAAAAAGGGTCATTAGACTTGATTTATAGGTGAGAGAGTTTTCTCCCTTTTAGTATCTCTGACTTGCTGTTATTCTTTGGTATTTTATCTGGCCAATGTTCTGCGTTAGGCTTCCTCAATCGCACCCCGCCCTCAGGAGGATTAAAGAATTTGATGTAACGATTTTAAGCGTGCTTCTTCCACTGAATTTTTCGGAAAATATCAAAATAGTTTAAGCTTTCCACTTAACGCCTTTTTCTTCCTTCTCACTGATACCGACCCCACTAAATTCTAAAAACAGGACATTCTTTGTTTCCAGGGGATAGTTAAATGGATCTTTTGTACATATAAGTATCACACCCAGTCTTCCAGTCTAAAACTTACTGCTTCCACTATATCTGGGGGTAACTTCTACATGAACCATCGAGTTAATGTACAGGGTGGAACGATAAAATTGTCGTCCAAAGAAAACAACTCTACAGCTTTATTTTAAAACTTTTATTGAAAAAATCAATTCAGATAACTTGATTAGAGCTGACATCTATTCAATGTAGCCGCCTTCAGCCTCAATCACCGCCTCGATACGGATCCGGAACTGGGAGCATGCCTTTTCCAAAACCGCCCGCGGGAGCTCGGCGGATGGCGGTGATCAGGCTTGCTTTGGTGTTATGGGAGGTCATGTTGGTGATGTTCTCGACGTATGACCAAACGAAGTAGTCCAACGGGTTCAGGTCAGCAACCTGACGGACTTGATTAACCTGAAGTTCTTTGTCTTCTCAGTCAAGATCTGGCTTGTCTGGCGCCTGTAGGACCTACACTTCAAGTCCTCCTTTACATGCATTCACAGTTTTTTGTCAGATGCCTAAATCTCTGATAATCTGCCGAATAGGCCGATGGGGAGTTTCATCAATGATTGCCTGGACCTTTTCGATGAACTCCCTGGTCCGGGTCTTCTTGGCAGTGTCCTCAGCCTTGGGCTTCCGCTCCACCACCTCCAAAGGGTCGTCCGATGCGTTGAGCTGTGCCCTCAAGCGTTGAACCGTCCGGATTTGCATTTTGAGGGTGCTGGCAATGGTCCTGTTGTCCTAACTTGGATCGGTAGAGAGCATGAGTTATACAGCGGCGCATCTCCGATCTCGCGCGTTGAACATTGTGTCACTTTCAGACATGATAGAAGGCTCCTATCGCTCTTGGGATTTGTACACAAATGGCCAATTAGTAGATGGTCTGCAACAAAAAAAGAAAATTGGTTTTCATAAAACGGAAATGGAATCATGTCGTTTTTCTAGGGCGACAATTTTATCTTTCCACCCTGTGAAACATTTCTCGTAAAATCAAATCATTAGACTGTCTAGAGTTATTTCACGCCTAGGGGTTAAGAAATTGTATTTATTGAATGTTCGTATTCACATTTTTGTGTTGTTGTTCCTCATGAATGATTTTTTTACACGGTTCCATCAAATACGAGTTGGCCCAGTCGAGTGAGGCTGTAGAATACACTAACTGCATCTTTGTAGGGGGGAAAGACCGCCCCCCAACAAGTGTCCTGCGGCTCAGTCGGCTGGGGCAGTAGAATTCCCCGACTGCATCTCATCAGGGTGGTAAGACTCCTTCAACGAATGTCTTTCAACGAATGACGCACTAAATTATCGAGTGGTGAGGCTCTAATAATGCTGGAGCTTTGAGGAATGCGCATTACTCCTTCATTGCCATTGCTCCCAGGTCCACTCTTGCCCGAAGTGGTGGCACCGAATAGAGTCCTATCTATGGGTAAAACAGTACTAAACTGTGTATTAATGATAAAATAGATTGTTAGAAATAGAACTGTTTTGACATTCAAACTGTGTACTGATTCTAAACTGATTTGTTTGAAATAGAACTGTTTTGACATTTAAGTGTGTAAATAAATGACTTATGTTTAATTGAATTGGGAGTGATACATAGCAATTCTTGGAATCATTTGACTTTGTTGATTAAACTAAATAGTTTGAAATAGAACTGTTTTGGCATTTAAAATGTGGGCTTATGCTTGACTGAATTTTTTTAATAGAACTGTTTTTACATTTAGCGATGTGTAAACAAAAAACTTTATTCATGCTAAACTGTACTGTTTTAAAAAGAACTTTTTATATGTATAAAATGGATTTCGCATTAAATAACCTGTAATGGTTGATATGCCATATAACCAAACCAAAGGAATACGAGTAATTTTTTTTTTATTCTTGGCCAAAACTAATAATTTTCAGAGATATCAATTCGATACATAAGTGGGACCCGAACAGTTATCAATTGGTTTAAAGTGGACATGAATGTACTGGCAAGGAAGGGGTACCTGACACTCCCCAGATCTTTAAAATTGGTGCCGCATCGTCAGTTACAGTTTCGTATCCTACCCTAGACACATCCTCCAAAAAAAGGGTTGTCCAGAGTAGCACATTAAACGTATAGAACGGATGCAGTCGGCATATTGTAAGTTTCACCGACAGAACTTTCAAATTATTAGCGTGATTAATTAATTTGCGTAAATAAATACGGAAATATGAAACGGGTAACCAGACATGATGTAATTCCGAGCTAGCTAATCTTGAAGGCGATTGCTGCTCTAATTATGAGTTCAAGCCTTACTGGCTACTCCATACTTGCGATTCTTTTACAAAGAGTTCTACTTCATTTTTTGTTGTTGGCTTTCTGTCATGCTCTTTGCATAACTGTTATTGTCAGAAGAAATGGAATCGGTGATCCGAGTTCAAATCCTGGACGAGTCCCTTTGCGTTTCACTTCTCTCTAATGCTCTTTGAAAAAGTATGAATCCATATATTCTTCCTCTCACTTCCATAAGCAAATACTACTATAAACTGGGTTAGACAACTAGTTTAGGGGAAAAGAAAATTGAATTCAAACCAGCTTTATACCGTTTAAAAATTTACCTTGTGCCACATACTGCAATGACGGATAAATTGGGTAAATATATACTATCAAATCACATTGAAAATACCCGCTCTCGTCGGAAGTTAACCAGTGATGAGTCTGTTCAATGTTTAGATTGGGGGCCAATTGGGAATTTGAGGCTATTGTAAGTAGTCTGAGAGCTCGACTTAATAAAAAACAAAATAGGCGGACCAACTTCAAATCCTGTCGAATGTTCAGATTTCATTTTAGGAAAAGGATTCCATCCATCTCCCTTAGCTTGGTCCCATCTCGTCACTGGTATGTAACTATGACTGAATGAGAAAAGAGCAATGTTTTCGTGACTATTGGTGATCGTTGACTTAAAAAAAAACTTTTAAAAGGCATGAACTCTCAAAATCTTACGAAATGACTTAAACAGGTATAATAAATCACAAATTAGATTGTGAGATGCTTCAGTACGTGTATTCAATGTTCTACGGATAGTCCTTCCTCAAAATTTATCGCTGACATCCTAACCTCATTTGAAAAATTCGTGCTACACAATCTTACTTAAAATATTTCCTGCCTTTGATAGCAAGTCATGCTGTAATATTTGTTTCCTCATAACCGAAGAGATGAGAATCTTGAAATACCAGGGATTACGGCATCCAACATAATAAGACAACTGCCCTACCGACTGCATCAAATATACAGCCTGAAAAGGGTTAAGACCTCTCCTTTCAAAAAAGAACATCCTTGGTATGACTCTAAACTATGCATAATGGTGAGGCTCCAGTCCTTTGTTGCCATTCCTCCAAGGTTCAATCTGACCCGGATTGATAAAGTTTATTAGGGTTTCACGCATAGGCAAGTATAACTCTAAACTATGTATAATGGTGAGGCTCCAGTCCTTCGTTGCCATTCCTCCAAGGTTCAATCTGACCCGGATTGATACAGTTAGTAAGGGCTTCACTTATGAGCAAAATAGATATGTTTGAGATAATCTAGTGTTTAAAACAATTGTGAAGATAGATAGTGGTACCAATAGTTGTTTAATTGACGTTGCATAAAATAACCCAACAAATGTTGACATACCATTTAAATCAATCATCCAATCAAAGTAGAGAAAAGGGCAAGTCGATTTATCAAATGAACTTACGTTCATTCGTAAAAATATGCTCATACACTAAATGTTGGTCTGGTTAATTAAAAAAAGAAAGGAACGGAAATTAAGATGAAAGAAATACTCGTCAAAACCTTATGATAATTGATAAGGCTGAATCTAATAATAAAATTCAAGATAATATTAAACAGTATTGTTATTGAATATTTCAGATTTCCTGAAAAATTGCTCAAGTTTAGAGTTATTCTAAAGACTTTGTTTACTTACTGTAAATTGCGGCCAACAACTCGACCTTTTAGAATATAAAAATAAGGGTCGGCTGATATGGTAGAGTTAAAATACAAACCTTTACCATAGTTTGGTCAACCAGTGGAAAAGTACTCATAACAATTGATATAAACCATATACCGTAACTCCAGCTGACAGCCATAAACATTTCCAACTAACAAATTTATATATATATATATATTAATATGAAATAATAAACCTTTAATACAAATGGATTATTATAAATTGAATTACCATGACCAGAAAATCCGGTGAACACTTACGCACGACATTCGGAAACATTGGACAGCTATTTCAACCTTATTAGGTCTCATTAGCAATGTATACCGTGATCTCCACCACTGGAGATCGAACCAGCGACCCCAGTGCCGAAACTCTACAACTGAGTCACCAGTTCGTAGCACACACAAGTGACGCCAAATTAACTAGTTATTGTAATTGCGCGACCAATTAATCTGAATGTGTTTTGCAAGTTACATCCGTACTCTTTACAGAGGACATGGTCACCTCCAGGGCCACGTCTTCCCAAGAGGATTAGAAATATAGGTCTGCGTAATTATTATGACTCCAAGGGCAAGGATACAGATCTACATTTTCCTTTTTAAGTAGAGGAATGATATTGTGAATTGAATTACCATGACCAGAAAATCCATTGGTAGAGATCACGGTATACACTGCTGGTGAGATCTAATAAGGTCGAAACAGCTGTCCAGTGTTTCCGTATGTCATGCGTAGGATTTCGCCGGATTATTATATTAACACTATATTATCATTATATTAAAACTATATCATGCCGTTTCCAATAGCTGATGCTCTGACTGTAAATGCTAACCGGAATATCTCAGTCACCTACTGGATGTTTGGAGTCGACTTATACAACAGACATTGGTCTAACCCAGAATTTTGAGTTAAAAATCTTCAAGTCGACCAATATGCTAAGATGGCATATACGCCGCAATTTACGGTCGGTTAGTTTTTGACTGACATACATGTAGCCTCCTTTATCTTATATACAGTAATGAGATATCATATCTATAACTTAGATCCAATATTTTTACAGCGTTATATCATAAGATATTTAAATTCTCAAGTCATTATTTTGATCGCCATTTATTCATAATAATGTCTGTAAAATGTAATAAAAATCTGTAGTTTTTAGAAATTATCCATATTTACCCAACCCCTCCGCTCGGACAATTATAGCTTCAAGTGACTATTCTTAATACAAATAATTTATTTATATGTAATCAAGTCTTCCTATTGAATACACATAATTTTTAAACAGCTCTATTTGAACAACAAATTGAACCCTAACTGAAAATACCCCTGTGTGGACCTGGGAGTAATGGCAATGGAGGGATACTCCACATAATTGGAGACTCATCATTTGATGAAGTTTAGAGCCATTGCCTGGATACCATTTTATTGCAGGATGGTCTTACTCTGTCCATATTTACCAACCCTACCGCTCGGGCAGGATATGACACAAGGTCAACTTTTAAGCGGAGTTTAACAGGTTTGAGTTCAGAGTTTTCCTTCTCCTAGACTAGTTGCCTCACCAAGGCTGAAGAACCCAGTCTGCACAACTATTTAACCATAGTTGTAGTTTTTAGAGACTATCAGGCAATGTAAATATCCTGCGCCGCACACTGACCACGTTTGTGATGGTGCTCCGGTTTCGAAGTGGAGCTACTAGCCCTACACTTCCTGATTTTTCCTTCTCCTTGATAAGTTACCTTACAAAGTCCAGTCTTACTATTCACCCATTGTTGCCGAGAGAAGAGAAGCATCTATGCCTTTTCCAAAGTCTCATAGCGAGAACATGGAACGCAAACTGCCTCCTCCGGGATTTGAACTCGTCCCGCTACGCTAGGCTCCCCTGTAAGAGAATACCATGAAACACTCATTTAATACAAGTGGGCAGTTTAGTCAGGGGACGGATCCGCGATTTTAAAAGTAATGCAAATTCTTCTCAGTGATAGCTGGCATCCAATAATCTAATTACATTGAAGAACATAGAATTAACCAAAATGTCTTCGAGGGAATTCCAATGCCAAAGAGCATAGAATTCCTTCTTTTTTGTTTTATATACGTGGTACATTCAATAAGTTTCCAGACTTTTTTGTACAGGCATCTAAAATTGTCGTAGACTCTTGAAAATTCACTATGTTATTGCTATACATCTTATGAGATGACTGACTAATTTTTATGATTTTAGGTTCAAATGAACTGCTACAGAAGCAATTGGAATACACCCTACTAAAGCCTGATTGTCACAGCTGGTCAATTTCAAAAATGCAATCTGGACTTTAGAAGAACGATATGCAATAAGATTCTGTTTTAAACTTGGAAAAAATGCCACAGAAACGTATGGGATGCTTCAGACTGCTTTTCGACCATCTTGCATGAATCAAGCATGAGTTTTTGAGTGGCATAAGAGATTCAAGGAAGGCAGGGAGTCTGTAAGGTATGATGAAAGGTGTGGAAGGAGTAAGGAAGTTAATACACCATAATTTATTGGCCAAAGGGCTAGGGTTAGGGTTACTGTGTTGAGGTTTTAAGGGAGTTCAGGAAGAGATTCCGTTGGAAGAGGCCAGCACTCTTCAAATCGAGGCAGTGGCATTTTCACCAGGACAATGCACCAGTCCACAACTTCATCCTTGTCACAGACTATTTGACAACCAAGATGGGTATCAAGACTGTTCCTCACCGTCCCTATAGTCGAGACCTTGCTTCCTGTGACTTTTGGTTTTTCCCCAAGCTCAGAGGCTGTCGTTATGAGACAATTGTGTAGATGAAAGAGGCTGTGACGAAGGTCATTGACACGCTCACACAAGAGGACTTCGATGGGGCCTTCCAGAAGTTGTTGAAACGGTACAAGTACATTGCAGCTAGAGGAGATTACTTGGAAGAGGACTAGACTTTCATGTGTGTACTATCAATAAAAGTGCCCATACGAAAAAAGTCTGGAAACTTATTTAATGATCCTCGTATATGTAACTGCAGTTGTATTGTAACGATCTCGACAGAAACTTATTTTCACGCGTCACAGTTTTGTTTTGTTCCGATCATGTTCCAAACAAATTAGACACTCATTTTCATGTCTTGTTACGTTAGTCTTATTTTCATACACCCCGACATTTCGTTTCGTTTCATTCGAAAGTGTTGCTGAGACTCGAAATATTTTGCTATGCCTACTGTTCTACGTACTGAATCTTTTATATTCCGTGTTTTCGATGTACGCATTGCTCTCAACTCTAGCAATTTATCAAATTGTAGGATTGCCTGATAATCTTGAAACTATAGGTTTTATTACTTGTGTGTGATGTGAGAGAGAAAGAAAGTGAGATGACTGAGTCCTTACTTAGCTGATACTAAATACAATAGTGAATCCCAATTCCAGATATTTAACTGATTGGTTTTAACACCAAGTCAGCCCGTCGAAAGGTTTAGGGTGTTCATTGTTCATTTGTTTTGTCGTTGCTTTTTAATACGAGCACTTCTTTGTCCATGTTTACATCAAATATTGCTAAATGATACAAATAACTTGCACCGAGATGTATGGATTCAAGTATTCCTATTAAATATCAACAATTATATGGTTTCAAGTAATGATTTCTATTTAATAGTATTTTGTTTACACGCAGTAATATGGTTTGGTTTGATTTGGTTTCTTTGTTTAATGGCATATCAACCTTTGTAGGTTATTTAACGCCAAAACCATTCTCCTAGAAGAACAGTAGTGGTACTATTTAACCCATAGCTGGGAGGATAAGGGGGCTCATACCTTTCCTGAGGGTATTTGCCCGAAAGTGAACGTAATAGCGCGACTGGAGTACGAACTCGCTTACTACGATTCCATCGCTTTAACCATTACACCACGAGGACCCCCCCCATTAATATGGTTTCAAGTGGCTAATACTATTCCCTAGTAAAGAAAAGCTTCAAATAAGTATTCTTAATACAAATAATCTACATTTATGATATGAAATATTCCCATGTAAAACAAATAATTTCCAAAAAATCGGCATGGACCTAGGAGTAATGGTAATGAAAGTGAGTATTTGACTCCCTAGATCTCCAGAACTAGAAACTCACCATGATATCCCCTTTTTGAGGGAGAAGGTGGGACTCCTTACCCTTTTTGCAAGGGTTACAGTTAGCAAAGTGTAAATCTCATCAACAGTGCTGTTCACTAAATTACGTCATAGACTGATCGGCTCCTTCATATTATTAGAGTAAAATTGGTAGACAGAACTGGAACGGTCTACACTTCTGTTTCAAATAAAGCGTTCAGTTTGAGATTGTGTGGACTCCTGAGTTCAACATGAAACCCTTGAAGAAGGCTGAAGGATATATTGGCCGAAACGTTGTGGGTATAACAATAAAGATATGAATATTCTGAATATTCTAAGTTATAACATTTATCAAACTTTATCTCATAAATTTAGACAAATAAAACAAAAATGTTATTATTTATTTCACTTATCTGGTTCAACATACAGATTAACAGTGCAACCTTAAATAAGTTATAGTTCTTTTGCTCGAGATGAAAAACAATACCTGTAAATTAAAATTTCATGACTGTTTTTTTCTTTCTTTTCTTTTCTTTTTTTTTTTTTTGTTTCGCGGGTGGGGGGATATCCAGACCTAGATATTTGGTTTAATTCAGTTCTCCACATTGCCTTAAGGTTGGCAATCTTCCCATTTCTTCACCAGATTAAAAGATGTGATCTTTTTTTTTTCCATCCTCACGGGTGGTGTAAACTACCATTGTTAAAGAATTCGGTTAGACGACTTTGAATGAAAATTCCAGGCATTTCATTTTCTTCAACTGAATATTTCTCTACCCTCCCCCGCTCCCCGCACACTCAAAAAAACTTCAAAAGTATTTTTTTCCTCAATTATTAATTACATTTATCTCGGCTTCATGAACTTCAAAAAAAAATTTGAAGCCAGAAACATTATTCAAATTTATGTTCGTACTTTTGCAACACACGCGCGCGCACTGGTCTATAAGCCATATAAACAAACATTTCACTACATCTGTGGTTTGGTTTGGTTTTTTTGTTTAATAGTATATCAACCTTTGTAGGTTATTTAATGCCAAAGCCATTCTCCAAGATGAACAGTAGTGGGACAATCTAACCCATAGCTGGGAGGATGAGGGGGTTCATACCTTTCCCAAGGGTATTTGCCCGAAAGTGAACGTAATAGCGTGACTGAAGTACGAACTCGCTTACTACGATTCCGCAGTCCATCGCTTTAACCATTACACCACGATGACACCCCCTACATCTGTGGTGGGGGTGGAATAATCTCAATGGGCCTAAACCGACGCCTCGGCCAAATATTATGATATTATTTTATAAATAAGCTATCAGCTAATAAAAGCGCTTGATCAGGACTTATATGATGAAAAAGTACCGAGAATGAAGTTTTAATTTTTCTTTTTTCATTCAAAATTTAAATGATTAAGTGTGCTCAGCAGGTCAAC
The DNA here is from genome assembly GCA_963585895.1 of Sepioteuthis lessoniana. Classification (NCBI taxonomy): domain Eukaryota; kingdom Metazoa; phylum Mollusca; class Cephalopoda; order Myopsida; family Loliginidae; genus Sepioteuthis; species Sepioteuthis lessoniana. Next base: position 29,863 of record CAUZXS010003055.1, on the reverse strand, counting down.
TATAAAGTAATGTCTAGACGTCTAAAACACTTTCTAAAGGTTTAGACTTTTTCTATTCGAGTCACTGTCAATTGAAAAATAAAAACTATGAAGCCAGTTTTTTTTTTTTTTAATCATGATTTTATAAATTACGTACAGTATTGAGCAAGTACGGCAGCCGACATATTCCTAAAACCTGTAACTTTTTTCTCGTTTCCTTAACTAAAAATTCATAACAAAGTAAGTTTTGAGAACTTAGAGGACATTAAAATATGCAACAGCGCAATTGTTGGTTGGTTGGTTGCTTGCTTTTTATGGTAAATCAAAAATTCATAACAAAGTTAAGTTTTGAGAACTTAGAGGACTTTAAAATATACAACAGCGCAATTGTTGGTTGGTTAGTTGATTGGTTGGGGTTTTTTATTGTAAATCAACCTTTTTAGATTATTTAATGTCAAATCCATTTTTAAACAGATGAGTTTTATTTCAAACAACTCAGTTCAACACGAGTACACAGTTTAATTGTCAAAAAAATTTCTATTTCTGGCTATTCAGTTTATTCAAACAGTTCTAATTTAGCTAATTCAGTTTAGTAAAAGTTTAGTTTTTGTCCACACACAGATTAATGTCCAAACAGTTCTCTTTCGAATAATTCAATTTAGCGTAGTACAGTTTCAATGTCAAAAACAGTTCGATTTCATACAATTCAGTTTAGCATAAGTACGCAGTTAAGTTCTATTTGACCCATAGATAGGACCCTATCAGAAGTTACCACTCCGGGCCAGAGTGGACCTGGGAGCGATGGCAATGAAGGGGTACTCCGCATTCCCCTAAAGCTCCAGCATCACTGGAACCTCACCATCAGATTGTTTAGTGTCATATCCAGAACACTTGCTGGGGGAGTCTTATCCCTCTGCAGAGAAGCAGTCGGTGTATTCTACTGCCCGACTGGGCGACGTAGGAAGAGAAGTTTCTGAATCACTTCAACCAAGTAAATACAAATAGGTATAAATATATTTAAATAAGTTTTCCTATTTTAAGTCATGTCAGAACGAATCAGCCAACAAAAAATTGGTGAAACGGTTTCCCTTTCATCAACGCCATTACTCAAAAAACATTTACAGTTATCTGAGCTTCCCGACGCTTTTAACGCGTTAACAATATGTTCCTGTATCAGAACGACAGTTTATCAATGATAAGAAGGGATGCAGAAAGAAACGACGGCGATAGTAACTGGTTGTCCATAAATAAAGACGTTATTTGATTAATCTGTCAACAGATTGTTTCATCCGAGAAATCGGGATCACATAGATCATTGGTCAGTCGGTTGAATAGAACGAGGGTTCTCGTGAAAGACTTCTACAAGTTGTTTTCTAAAATTCTGAAATGAATTATATCTATTATTCTATAACTTTTTTCCGACGAGCATCTACATACTTGTTATTTTGAACGCGTACCTTTTTGTAACGTGCGTTCATAGAAATGTCTGAAGTTTCAAGATGAATTATTGTCATTATTAAATAAGTTATTCAGTCGAGTACGTATTTACCAAACCCCTCTAACATAGGCAGGACATGACACAAGGTCAGTTTTTAAGGTGAGTACAGCTGGTTTGAATTAAGAGTTTTCAATCTCTTAGATTGGCCGCCTTACCATGGCTAAATAACCCAATCTGCCCAACTATTACCCATATATGGGGATCGGATAAACCGATGGATTCGTGACTTTTTAAAGGGCATTAGCACAATGTGATTGTAATTGAATATTGTTAAATGACTCGAAACTCACTGCTTATAGATATGGTGTTAATGTGTCCCACGTGACAGTGACGGTAAATTATTGTATTCAATGTCCTTTTTCCCTTTTGGTTATTTATTTGGTATTTGTTGCTGCACATTCAGTATTATTTTTAAAAGTTCCAAGAGTTTTTTTTTTTCTTTTTTTTCTTTTCCTTTTAAACTAGAAACAACTTGAATGCATATTTGTACAGCATCTTTGCATCTTAGCATTTATTGTTGGTTGATTTGATTTGATTGAATTTATTTTATTTAATATCCTATCATCCTTTGTGGGTTATTAAATGCTCCAGCCATCTTTGTGGAATGACAGCAGGAATGCAATTTTACCCATAGCGGGGTGGGGGGTCATACCTACCCCAAGGATACTAGTCTGAAAGTGAATGTTATAGTGTGACTAGGGTTCGAACTCGTTTACAACGATGCCGCAGTCGAGCATATAACCATTACGCAGCGAGTATTCCCCCTATTGTTTGTTAAGGGGTAAAGATGGTGGCGGACAAGATACACGTGCAACATTTCTTTTTTTCTTTTTTATCAACCAGGGTAAGACAACTGCGGAAGCGAGTAAGATGATTGATGCATCCGATGGAGTTGATTCGTTTGAGCTATGAAATGCAGACTGTCTTGGGAATTGCTGAGACCTAGTGAAACTGTAACTGCATTACGCTGCGATCTTCATCTACCAGGTTTAAATGCCGCAAATAAAGAGTTTAAAAAGACCATTTAAATGACAAGAATACCGGAAACTATTCTGCATGTCTGCATAACAACGTTCGTTCATGTATTTTTAGTCGACCCTTATATATATATATATATATATATAGAGAGAGAGAGAGAGAGGAAGACTGAAAAAGACAGACCGACAGGGATAGTTTTGGTTTTAGTCTCTTTGTTTTAATGGCATATCAAATTTCTTAGGTTATTTAATGCCAAAGCTATGTTTGCAGAACAACGCTGATAATATCTAACCCATTGATGGGAGATAAGGGAATTCATACTTTTCCGAAAAGGAACGTAATTGCGCGAATGGAGTTTGAACTCGCTTACCACAGTGACACAGTTTAGCACGTTACTAACTGCACTACAAAGACTTCTCCAGAGATAGATAGATAGATAATGGTTTTTGAATCGAAAGTTCTCCCTGACACGGCATTTTCTTCAGACATAGGATTCCTATTAGTCTCAATCAATATAGCATTGTCAGAGGCGCATGGCGTAACGGTTATCAACTTAGAAAATAGATCCGACGATCCATTCAAATCCAAAACGAGGACGTTTGGGTTTCACTTTTTTATTTATATCCTTCTTACTCTTCTTCCCTCTGCTATGGGTAAATAGTAGGATAGACTAGGATCTTTACGCTTCGTAAGGTGACCCATCAAGGAAAAGGAAAAAAAAATCCTGATTTCAAATCTGTGAGTATGGAGTGAGCAACTTCATTCCATAAAAACATACTTGTTACGAAACAGCAGCACTATCACCGATGGGGTGTGGCTAGTGCCCGACACTCCCTAGAGGGAGCGAAACATTTAGATTATAAAGCATCAATCCTTATCTAGACAAAACTTTAAAGACCTCTTCCACTGACAGCTTTAATGCGCAAAAGTCGTGTTTTATCAGGTTGAAATTCGAAATTTTCCAAAATGCTGTCAAAGAAAATATGACAATGACAAATGAATGGATGTACGGGTTACAATTTATTAAGCAAGGGCGCCTCGAGCGGTTTAGCGGTTAGCAAGCTTGACTAGCAAAGCTTGACAAGTAAGTTCGAGTCTCATTGAGTGTCTCCTTCTTATGGCCTTGTTCCATATCTCAGCAAAAGGCTTACTAAATCACTATTATTAATTAAGCAATATAATTGGATACTGTAGAGCGACATTTTGAGATCTGTGTGCTCACATTCATATATACTGATATGGAGGCACTCGTTGCTTTGTGCCTTTTAAGCAAAACTTAGTATTCATGTGTGCATATATGTGTGCATGTATGTATACCCACATGTATGTATGTATGTATGTATGTATATATATATATATACCGGGTAGGATATATATATATATACCGGGTAGGTCAATTTTCAAATGAAGTTTAACAGGTTTGAATTCAGAGTTTTCCTTCTCCTTAACTAATTGCCTCACTAAGGCTGAAGAACCTACTCTGCCCTACTATTTACCCACAGTCTTGTGCCACGCTCGCCCGTTTGGTGGGGAGTGTGACAAATACTGTTGATTAATAAGTTGATATTAAACTGATTAATATTCGGGTTGATCTTACTTCGTTTGGCGATCCAGCATTTGAGCCTCCTCTATTTCTTGTAAGTTCTCTTGTTAATTGTTTGTCATTTATTGTACTGTGTCGGGGTTTTTTTGGGGGGATGGGGGGGTTGTGTGTATATATCCGTTAGCACTGGATACTGGTGCTAAATAAATATATAAAACACTCATTCTTCCCTGTGCATCATTCACCTCGACGATACAACAGAAATTTCAAAATTTATCTATTTTTTGTATATGAATAGGGAAATCTACACATTTTCATTTCTATAAGGTTTAAAGAAAACAAGAAAAAAATCTTGAAAATTCTTTCTATTCAGCACTAAATCTACCAGAAATGTTCTAGAAAATTGGTAAATCTTAAAATTTGATTATTCAGGCCAAACAAATCAAATATAAAAGAGAAAATTAAATCTCTTTTATTCACTGAAGGTAGAAACTATTGGGAAATAAAACTTTCTCTCCAGAAACAAGAAAAAATTTAAAAAAACTTTGTTGCAGAGTACTATTATCATTAGTTACTTGAACTCATAAAATTGCTTTATAGAAAACTGACTTAGACATTAAATAACCCAAAAAGATTTGATATGCCGCAAAACCAACCAACAGAACTACATTACTTGGCACCATTTGTACGACTTGTGAGCATATAGTAATTGACTAAGCTTTTTGCTTAGATGAGGCACAAGGCCATTGCTTGTGATCAAGTGACTCTTTTTGATATTCTTGTTGCTTTTACTATCGCTGCCGTCTGAACAACTTCCGTTTTTCTAGGATATCCAGTCTTGTCAGATACTGCATCCAGGTCATCGTGACCATTCCAAGCGCTCTAATAATGATGGATAACCACTATGATCTTCAGATTCCACAATTCTTTTACTTCTTTGTCAAAGTTGGTATATATCAAATTCTTCCTTTTTCTTTTCTTTATTTTTTTCAATTTATCTTTGTCAACTAATGAAATGGCGGCTACGTGTCCTGTTTGACAAAGATTCTTTTCTTTCGCATTTATAGAGATCGGTTTGAAATTTTATAATCACAAAGAACCCTCATTTTTCTATTCCACGTCGCAATATCCTATTGGCGCGTATGTGGAAATCGTGGGAGCTTGTAAAGTTCCCAGTGAAACACCGTCACAACTCAGTTTTGTCTAATTTGGTATTTCATGAGTAACTTTGCACGAATGGCTTCCATTTATTTGATAGCAATTCTTCATTTTCAGAAATTATTATTTTACTGCTTTTTACGCCAGTTTTTATTGGTGGTTTTTACAAAAGTCTATGTAACAGCAAGTTTCCTCAGGTCTCAATAGGCGTTGTGGCTAACGTGCTGGACTGCAATATCGTAATAAGTGAGTTCGAACTCTATACACGCTACTACATTCACTTTCGGACTAATACACTTGGGAAAGGTATGAACCCACCACGTATGGGTTCAATAGTACAATTACTATCCTACAAAAATGGCTTTGGTGTTAAATAATTCATGAAAGTTGATATGCCATTAAGCACAAAACAAAACCAATATCGTCTCCAAGATTCTTCTAAGTATTCTAGCCAATCTTAACAATGCTGAGGTCTGCATGGTCTCGATTCTTTCTCTGATCCCCAGTACCCCTATTCCAAGCCCTGGAGGACCGTTCCTAGAGCACCAGCTACAATTATTTCCACCGTCGCTTTCAAATTCCACATCTTTTTTTTTAGTTCACTAGCCATATCTAAGTACTTGTCAATCTTTTCGTTTTCTCTTATTTTCACTGTAGTGCCCTCTGACAAAAATGACAAATTCTTTTCTTTTTGTTAATTAACAAATCTTCTGGCCTAAATTTGGTTTCCATCTCTGCAGAGGGTAAGACCCCTCCCCCCAACGAGTGTTCTGTGGCCTAGTTCGTTGGGACAGTAGAATACACAGACTGCTTCTCTGCAGAGGAGTAAGACCCCCACACTAAACAATCTGATGGTGAGGTTCCAGTAATGCTCGAGCTTTAGGAAATGTGGAGTACCCCTTCACTGCCATCACTCCCAGGTCCACTCTGGACCGAAGTGGTAGCACCTTATAGGGTCCTATCAATGGGTCAAATAGAACTAAACTGTATATTAATGCTAAACTAAATTGTTAGAAATAGTACTGTTTGAGTAAACTGAATAACTTAAAATAGAAATGTTTCAGACAAACTGCTAAAATAGTACTGTTTGAGTAAACTGTTTGAGTAAACTGAATAACTTAAAATAGAAATGTTTCAGACAAACTGCTAAAATTAACTGCTTGAAATAGAACTGTTTAACTGTATTTATACTAAACTGAATTGTTTAAACTTTTATCAAAAGGAATTAATTCGGCGTTAAATGACCCAAAAAGTATCTATACGCCGTAAAACCAACCAACCAACCAACCAACCAACCAAACTGAATTTGGTAGCCCGTTTTATACTCTAAATCCCAGAAAATTTTATCATATTTACCAACCCCTCCACTCGGGCAGGATATAACACAAGGTCAATTTTTAAGCGGAGTTTAACAGGTTTGAATTCAAAGTTTTCCTTCTCCTAGACTAGTTGCCTTTCCAAGGCTGTAGAACCTAGTCTGCCCTACTATTTACCCATAGCTGGATGGAGAATAATTGGATTCATACCTTTCCCAAGGGTATTAGTGCTATGTGAAATGCAATCAGTCTCGACCAGGATTTGAACTCGTGTCACCGTGTCCATTTCCTATGATGATAACCATTACACCACGGGCACCTTCTCAGAGAATTTTATGCTTCTCATTTTCTAATTCCACTCCGTTTTCTTTGAGTGGCCAAACGAGTTTTAACCATTGAAATCAGCCTAATAAACATGTAATTAAATTAAAGTCAACTTGGGTATTACATATATTATTCTTATACAAATGAAACTCAACCAACTGCTTGTATTTGATATACACTGATTCATCTAATTATACATGGCGTAACGGTAGACGTTGTAAGCAAATGGACTCGGAGACTCGGGATCAACTCCTGAACGAAGCTGCTTTTCACATACCCTTGTGAAATATATGCAACCAACTCTTCTCCTACGAGCAATGAGAGGAATTCCCGTTGAGTCGTGTCTAACGTATTGAATAGCGACAGTTTAGTAAGCGAATTCGAACTGCAGGTAGGCAACTACGTTGACTTTCAGACTAATACCTTTCGTTAAGATATGAACCCCTTTATTCACCCCACTTCTGCCATGGATTCCGAATTGGCTGGGGTTATTTCTCTGGGCCCCCAACGAATGTCCTAGATATGACACTAAACAATCTGATGGTGAGGTTCCAGTGATGCTTGGGCTTTGGGGAATGCAGAGTATTCCTTCATTGCTATTGCTCCCTGGTCCACTTTAGCCCGGAATGGTAGCACCTGATAGGGCACCATCTAAGGGTTGAATATAACTAACTACATACTTATGCCAAACTGAATTGTTTGAATTAGAACTGTTTGACTAAACTGAATAGCTTGGAATAGAAATGTTTTTGACAATTAAACTGTAATTACATCTAAACTGCATGCTTATACTAAACTGATTTGTTTGAAATGGAACTGTGTGTAAACAAAATTAGCTGAATAAGAATTGTTTGAATAAACTGAAAAATTTGAAATAGAAATGTTTTTGATGATTAAACTGGGTACTCATGCTAAACTGAATTGTTCGAAATAGATCTGACGATTTGCATTAAAATGGATTTGGCGTTAAATAACCTACGAAGGTTGATATGCCATAAAATCCAACCAACCAACCAACTCTGCCATGGGTTAAAAAGTACTTCTACTGTTCTTCGACAAGGATGACCTCAGCAGTAAATAATCCATGAAGGTTGATATGCCATTCAATAAAGAAAACGAACTGTATCTAGCAATATGGTAAATAGAAAAACACACAAGGCTCTTGGATTTTGATTTGGCAACCAGTCTAAGAGAAAGAAAACTCTGAATTCAAACCTGTTAAAATCTTCAAAATTGACCTCGTGTCGCATCTGATTCGTGCAGAGAGGTGAGGTAAATAGATACATAGAGTTATTGACTTCCCTTTGTTTAAAGATTATAAGAATTCGTTATCAGCCAACGATCGTCTGTTATAGCTACATCCACTATCTGTCAGCGTCTTTTTTTTTTCTTGTTTCTGACAATCTGATTTGATTTTCTCAATTGGGTCAAGTGGTCAGCCTAAATCATAAAATCCTACTGCAACTTACTTTATTTTATAGGAGATTCGTTTGTAATTTAGACTCTTTGCTAACATCATTATCATCATCATGTCGCACCGTCACCGTGGATCTCTCTGACCCTCTCCCGCCACCCGTCTCTATCGTCCATCGCTCCCAGGAGGTCTTCAAGGCTACATCCTATATCGGCTCAGAGCTGTTGTATATAGGTTCTAGCTGGTTGTCCTGCTTTTGCTCGGCCATGTGAAGGGGTCCACAGGAGTACCTCACGTATAAGCTCGTCCCTACTTCTCCATAAGTGTTCCGCATGTCTGGTTCGTCTAACTTTGTTAGTTTTCGTGATGGGTGGTAGGCAGCAGTACAACTGCTGCTTTGTTGGGTGTTGCCTCCAGGATTTGTTCAATATTGCTCGCAGCATTCTTGTGTAATCGCCGTCAAGCTTTTTCTCCATACGTTTAGTTAGCGTCCATATAGTGCATCCATATAGCAGTATCGACACGACCACTGCTTGGAAAAAACTGCGTTTTATTTTATCGGTCTGACACCCATATGACCGATAGCCTATCGTAGATGTCCATGCCTTTGCAAGTCGCGTGTTAATGACTGTCTCAGTTGATGAGACACCGCTTTCTAGGTAAGTGAACTTGTCCACTTGTTTCAGAGAACTACTGTTTAGTGTGGAGATGTTACCTCTTTGATTAAAGTACATGTATTCCGTCTTGTCTACGTTGACATGGAGGCCTATACCAGCAGCTGCTCGTTCCAGACTATGTAGCAGGGTTTCGGCTTGGACGGGTGTATTTGCCAGAAGCGCTATGTCATCGGCGTAGCGCCCTTTCTTACACCTCTGTGTAGTAGCTATAGAAAAAGCAGCTTTTGGGTCACCCTCGACTACGGTCTGTCAACTATATATATATGTATATATATAGTTGACCAACCGTAGTCTATATATATATATATATATGATCCTGACATTAGGTTGTAATTTTCAGATATACCGTTTCGCTTTGCAGGTGTTCTCTGTATATCCATTTGTATGACAGTTTGTGATTGTTCCTATCTGACTTAATCCCCTACATAGAGGTAATTCACACATTCTATTTTGAAGACTGTCTTATCCCTATGTGAAGATATTAAGGATATGACCCTAAACTGAAGTTGATGGTAAGGTTCCAGTTGTGGAGAATTGGGGATCCTTCCAGTCACACAATGACGTTCACTTTTGGACTCATGCCCTTGGAAAAAGTATAAACCTTTTATCTTCCCAGCTATGGCTTAAATATCATCACTTCTGCTCTACAAGGATGGATTTGGCTTTAAATAATCAATGAAGGTTGAAAAAAGATACCTTATCTATCTCTAAGCATGAAATACTCCAGACGGTTACACATGTAACTAAAATCAATAAATCATTTTTTCCTTTCTGTGCAATTTTTTTTCTTGTCACGTTTCATGCCGTTCAGACGTTTGTCATAATTTCATCTTTCCTGTTTTACTTCGCATGTTTTTTCTAAATCTAATGTTCGCCAATGGTCCGGGAAACCGGGTTTCAATCTCAGGTCCAGTCATACCAAAGACTCAAAAAATGTTACTTGATTCCGCCTTGCTTAACACTCAGCATTATAAGGTAAGGATCAAGGGTAAAGTGGAACAATCCAGGGAAAGGAGTAGCGCCCTCCCCTACACCTCCGTGTAGTAGCTATTGTAAAGGGAGCCTTCGGGTAACCATCAACTAAGGTTGCCAACTTTACTTACTTATTCTTCTCTATTTGATGACAGCTTTCGGTGTTAATATTGATGATAATTGTGATAATGATGATGTTGATTCCCCTTACATTTTCTTGTCTTTTTATGTATATTGGTATCATCTCAACAGTATTACTATTATTATTATTTTGCCCGTTTAAGAGTTTTTCACACCATTGTTAGCCGATGATTTTTCACTGGAGTTTGAGTGACAGCAAGTCTCCTCAGGTCTCCAGGACTATTCTCAGTATTCTGGGCAATCACAACCATGCATTAGTTTTAATGGTTTCGATTCGTGAAATAATTTTTAACTCTTCTATCTCCCTTTCCAAGGATTCAGGGACCATTCCAAATACGCCAACTACAATTGGTCTCATCGATGTGGCACCAGGCCGAATGAATGGGGCGCCCAATGAGACTCGAACTCACTCGCGTAGGTTTTACAATTGGTCTCATCGTCACTTTCATGTACCACAGTTTTTTTTAGTTCTCAAGCAAGGTTCAGATACTTGTCTCTCTTTTCACCTTGTTTGATTTTCACTGCTGAGACGGCAAGATCCATAAGATGGCAAGTCCACATGTTTTGTTTTTTGTTTTTTTTTTGCGGGGGGGTGTTTTTTAATAGATTATCACTTTGTCTGGTTTTCTAGTCGGGTTTATATAATCTGTTTGCATCTAAAAATCCCAGAAAATTTTATGCGTCTCATTCTCCGGGACAGATTCTGATTTGTGCATCTACCATTAAGATTATGATAATTACAGTTTGAGAGTTTTCCACTGCAGCGTTAGCTGGTGGTTTCCACTGGAGTTTAAGTGACAGCAAGTCTCTTCAAGTCTCTAGGACGCCTCTCAATATTCTGGCCGATCTTAACAATGCTGTAGTTTTGATGGTCTCCACTTGTCCTCTTATTTCCAATTCCTCCGGTCCCATAACCAATCCTTTGGAGCGCTCCGATTACAGTTGGTATTACTGTCACTTTCATGTTCCATAGTTTTTTAGTTCCCTAGCAAGGTCCAGGTACTTATCTCTCTTTTCGCTTTCTTTCAATCTTACTAAGTGGTCTCCCGGGACGGCAAAGTCCATAATCCACCATGTTCTCTTTTTTTCTTGACTATCACTTGGTCTGGTCGTCTGGCCGAGATTAGGCGATCGGTTTGTATGTCAAAGTCCCAGAGAAGTTTGTGCGCTTCATTCACTAGGACGGATTATGGGTTGTGCGTATACCATTTGTTCGCATGGTCAAATTTCAATTTCTTGCACAGTTCACTGTAGATCACCTTCCTATCTAGTCGTGTTTAGTCTTATTATTATTATAGTTTCATTGCTACAGACGATGGTTTTGCTGGTTGGTTTTGACAATCATACAGTTACAGTTGTTGTTGTTGTTGTTGTTTGTTTCTTTTTTTTTTTTCGTCATTGTCGTCGTCGTCGTCGTCATATATCCATCGCTACCACCACTGCCGCCGCCGGTCGCGTCGGTCGTTTTATCTCCCACCATTCTTCTTGCTAATGCCTCATTTCGTTTTCGCCTCTTGTTTGTGTTTTGTCTTTGCCTGTTATTTTATGAACACTTTCAAAATAGTCCTCCAATGATGATGAACAAATAGGTGCGGTTTTGTTTTGCCAACATCCTGAAAATTGGGGAGGTAAAAAAATTCGCTGGGACGGGTAGGGAGCAGAAAGATTCCGGCTGCATCCCAGCTTATGAATGAACAACCAAGTGTCTGTGTTTCGGAATTTCGGCATTTCGATGTGTGTGTGTGTGTGTGTGTGTGTGTGTGTGTGTGTGTGTGTGTGTGTGCATATTTCGGTAATTGTTTAGTTATGGAATGAAACTTCAGGCTTACTAGAAGTAAGCCTTAAGCCCTTAGAATTCTCCATTGTTTTTGCTACGTAAGCAGACAAGGATTATCAAATTCCCTGCTCCCTTTCTCTCTCTCTCTCTCTCTCTATATATATATATATAGTGTCTGGGTTTCTATTTATGTGTGTGTGTGTGTGTGTGTGTGTGTGTGTGTGTGTGTGTGATGTGCTACCCATAATTTCAGGAAATTTAACAGGCTCCGTGGTCTAATGAGTAGAGTGTTCGCCAATGGTCCAGGAGACCTGGGTTCAATCCCAGGTCGCGTCATACCAAAAACTTTAGAAATAGTACTTAATACCTCATTGCTTAACACTCAACAATATAAGGTATATATCAAGGGTAAAGTGGAGCAATCCAGGGAAAGAAGTAGCGCCCTCCCAAATATCTCGGTGTGGTAGCTATTGAAAAGGGAGCCTTCTGGTCGCCCTCGACTACTTACATTTAAAAAAAACTTACATTTAAAAAATTCCTTATATTTTGCTATCTCATGGTTTTTCCCCAAAACTTTAAACATTTCTGGAAGTTATAATTTGGTTACACACCAATCATATATTTATATATTTATATCAATTCTCAAATAATTGTCTTGTTTATGTTTTTTGGGTTTTTTTGTTTTTTTGTTCTGTTTTTTTGTGGTGTTCAATTATTCTTAGAGCTGTTAAAATAACTTTTAAAATATAATGGTCCAAAAGATCACTGCATGATAACCATGAACAAATTCCATGTATCTCCCAGATAATAATTTAAAATGTTGCTTAAAATAAATGCTTCAGCCAATGTATTCTTTGACCTTTCTTTATTTTCAGAATGAAATTTTATTTTGGAATGAAAAAAAAAATATCCACATTATATTTAATTAATATGAGACATCTACGCTTCACTTGGGAACTAGAACGTTCCACCATTGCGGATTGAATGAATAATTCAGTTCCAAATACGAGGAACTTTACTGACGAAGACCAAAAAGTACGGAGGCTGAAACGTCATAATTATAATGATAAAAATGCGGGTAATAGTTCATAGTAATAAGTGTATAATATTGACGCAATGTTTGTTATTTTTAAATCAACGTTTTGATCGGTATAACCTTTAGCCTTCCTGAATTATCTGAGAAGTCTTCTTATAAATATATATTTAACTTGTTTATTCTGTTGCATTTGTGCGTACATACGTACGTTTGCTCTCTGTGTGTGCGTGTGTATGAGTGTGAGTGTACGTGTGTGTGTGTGAGCGCACGCGTGAGTGTGTGTGTGTGTGTGTGTGTGTGTGAGAGAGAGAGTACGTGTGTGTGTGAGCGCACACATAAGTGTGTGTGTGTGTGTGAGCGCACGCATAAGTGTGTGCGTGTGTATGAGTGTGAGTGTACGTGTACGTGTGAGCGCACGCGTAAGTGTGTGTGTGTGTGTGTATGAGTGTGAGTGTACGTGTATGTGTGAGCGCACACGTGTGTGTGTGTGTGTGTGTGTGTGTATGAGTGTGAGTGTACGTGTATGTGTGAGCGCACGCGTGAGTGTATGTGTGTGCGTGTGTGAGAGTGTGGGTGTACGTGTGTGTGTGAGCGCACGCGTGAGTGTGTGTGTGTGTGTGTGTGAGTGTGAGTGTACGTGTGTGTGTGAGCGCACGCGTGAGTGTGTGTGTGTGTGTACGTGTGTGTATGAGCGCACCCATGAGTGTGTGTGTGTATGAGTGTGAGTGTACGTGTATGTGTGAGCGCACGCGTGAGTGTGTGTGTGTGCGTGTGTATGAGTGTGAATGTACGTGAGTGTGTGTGAGCGCACGCGTGAGTGTGTGTGTGTGTGTGGGTGTGTTTTGTTTCTTTTTACCAGCATGTACTTCATCCATCATGAATTTTCTGAAGATCTTCAAAGATTACTTTTATCATTCATGTAAAAACTAATTTTGATAGTTGTTTTGGCAGAGAATTCTTCGGCCTTCCTATGTTGTTTATTGGATTGCTTGATGAATTTTAATGGCATTCCACCAACGGTTATTTTATGTCCAGAGGTTAGGGAATCGTGTTTGTATTTACGTTTTTTGTGAAGTTGTTTTAGAGAATTTTTTTTTTTAGTGTGTGTGTGTGTGGTAGTTTTTAGAGAATTTTTTTTTTACACACGGTCCAAGATTTCCAGAATTTCCTCCCCATGAAGTGTCATACCCAGAACAACTCTTTTTGTAGGGAAGGATATGGCCCCTCTACTGAAAATACAGTCAGTATATACTAAGCTCCACAGAAAAAGCTCTTTTTCGGCTGACAATTTTTCGGCCTTCCTATGTTTTTTGATTCATATTAATTTCGACAAATAAAATTACACAAACAACACAGGAAGAGAGAAGAATTCTCAACGGAAACCCAATCTTAACTAGTTTTAATACAAAATAATCCATCTTTTAAACAAAATAGTCCATCTTTATTAATTTATTATCTTCATCTTTGTTATTTTTGGCACAACAGATTTTTTTATTGTTTTTTTTTTTTTTTTTTGTTTTGTTTTGTTTTTTTGTTTCGGAGTTGTTGATGTTCCATAATTCTAAGATTACTTTTTTCATTATTTCGTGTATTGTTCAGATTTTTTTATTTTCATTCTCACTGAGTGGACTATATACAGCTAGAAAATTAGAACCTATATTGGACATGTAAAAAAAATATTACTGTGAATAGAAAAGACATACTAGCCTCTAAGACGAGTAAGCATTGCAGGCAGCCAGTTGAGATGTAGAAAACCGGCCACACATGACGGAAAAGAGACCCTGCCCAGTGCGAATCAGTTTACCCGAGAAGCACTTTGAAGCACTTAGCCAAATATAGGATAGCATTGCTAGAATTTTGACTGAAAACTTTAAGAACGCGTTCATTATACAACAGTGCGTAGTGTCTGTGTCTGCAGATCTCCTTACTAATTCGGTGGCGGAGACGGTACGTTGTTTAACGTTGTTAGTTCTTTATATATATATATATATATATATATATATATATATATATATATATATATATACTGATAGTGTTTTACACTGGCAAG